>BPTQ01000008.1:331960432-332090901 GCA_019973895.1 Chrysanthemum seticuspe | reverse complement strand
CCCTAAGAAGGTGTATGGTAGGATTAGATTAGCTTTGGAGTTGATTTGAAGGGATTAGAATAGGTTTTGTCCGAGAAAAACTATTTTCAATACGTATTAAAAAGGTTCTGTCCTTATTTCGAATTTCTGGAAAAACCTACTGTTGGTACGAAACTTTGGCCTTGACATTTAGAAAATATACTTAAAAACGAATCCGTGGCCTTTTGAACGGATAAAAACGGACTTATAACGAAGAAGTTATGGATTTTACAAGTTTGACGACGAAACGTATTATTTTCAGAAATTTCAGCAACGTATTTTTAGTTTGTTCGGGTCAAAAACGAGCCTTAAGCTTCACAAATTATTTCGACTTATCAAAAATATATTAGTTTACTTTGATACGAAGCTAAGGACGTATTATACGTAGAAAACGGATTTGAAACGACAAGGATATGCCCGTTTTTATAAAATTTCCGTAACTATTATTTTCTGAAAAACTATATTATTTTTACGATACAAGTGTTACATTAGCTGTAACGACCATGTTTGCGGCTGTTTTTAACGAGGTTGTGAAACTTTTTGGAACGAAATGTCTTCTAGTAAAATCAAGTTCACCGGCCATATTTTTCAAAACGACAAGCCGTTTGTATAGCGGAGTTGTAGTAAATTATTTACGGATGTTCAAACTTGGCCGAAACTCATTTTCTGCACAACAAATAGCCAAAATCACTAACTTTAACCCTTGTTATCTTTATGTTTGAAACCTTTTGGACGAAAACTCCTGAACTGAAACTTCTAGATATCGATACAAACTTTCCAAAACCGTCGAGTTCGTTCTCTAACGATCGACGTACACCGTTTTACGACTAGTTTTCCAAAGCCATTTTTGTTAATTTCATGAAAATTCCGACGACATTGTTTTGCGACGAAAAGTGATTTTTGATTGGTCAAGACGTCAAACGAGTATTTTTCGACGACAAGTATTATTTTCAAAACCCGCAAATGGTATAAATAACATACGAAATGCATGCATAACATTACATTGCAACTCATTACATATCATATCATTCGTAATAGGTCCCGGTTGACGCATTACATTATACCTCAGTGTACTCACTCTTGTCATCACCTGTTTACCAAGTGAGTTTCGTAGCCCCTACTTTTATATGTTTTGAACTATTTTGGGGGAGATACATGCTTAACTAGTTTTCACAAGTACTTTAGATTTTTAAGGCTAAATGCTATCATGATCACCATTGTTTCAAAATCAAGTGTTATACTATATCAATTGTTCTCGTTCGTGCGCTATAGTTATACGTCGAATAAAGTACTATGTCAGTTGACTACTGATACATTGAGTTATGTGCTATTGTTTATGTGCTACAGTTCTTCGTCGTATAACGTTCTAAATCAGTTGACTACTGATATGTATTGATTCATGTACTATTGATTATGTGCTATTGTTCTACGTCGAGTTAGGTACTATTGTGAATTCATTTGACGTCATGCACTTGGACATTAACTCTACATGTTCTGGCAGTGGGTTGTGAACACACAGGTTGCAAGTTTTGTATGGGTGGGACTTGGAACTGAGTGGATTTACAATGCCTTTGCTACATAAACGATTTTGAAAGTCTTTACATTTCCACGATTTACAATGCCTTTGCTGCATAAACGATTTTTAAAGGCTTTACATTTCAAACACAAACTCTATGAACTCACTCAACCTTTGTGTTGACACTTTTAGCATGTTTTATCTCAGGTATCTAAGGCATTCACTTCATGGCATGCATTTGGACACATCATGGAGTCGCGGTGACGACGCGTCTCACTTGGGTTTTATGTACTTTAAAACATCGTTTGAATTGTAACAAACTTATTTCCGCACAAGTTGATTTTCATTTGGGACCTACTTTGTAAACTCTGATAGTTTTATTAAATCAAACGATGTATTTTTCCAAACGACACTTTAGGTCGTTCAATATAACTGTGATTGTGATGCTATGACAGTCAATCCCCAGGAATTCCATTCCGCTGCAAAACAGGTAATTTGGGGGTGTGACACATAACTTTTCCGCTCCACGAACACCTCAATCAAATGGAGTAGTAGAACGTAAAAATAGAACAATTCAAGAAATGAGTAGAACAATTCTTAATGAACAAAACATTCCTCAAAAGTTTTGGTGTAACGCCGTTGACACTTCTACATATATTTTGAATAGAGTCTTAATACGTCCTTTCTTAAACAAAACACCATATGAAGTTTATAAAGGTAAAAAACCAACGTTAGGATATTTTAGAGTCTTTGGTTGTAAATGCTTTATTCTTAATACTAAGGATTATCTCACCAAGTTTGACCCAAAGTCTTATGAAGGTGTATTTCTTGGTTATTCTCAAACTAGTAAATCTTACATTGTCCTAAACAAAGAAACAATGATAGTCGATGAATCGTTGAACATAACATTCGATGAAAGTCCACCTCCCTCTAAGACATCACCTTTGGTAGATGATGACTTAGTTGAAAGTCAAATGATAGAAAGTCAAGAAACAATTAATAATAACAAGGAAGATGAACCATTAAATAAAGAGATTGTCAACATCAAAGAATCTAAAAGTCATCCTTAAGAAAAAGTCATAGGACAACTTAATCAAAGAACCTTAAGATCACAAGCCCAAAATCAAAGTAATTATTTTTGTTTTGTATCCACCATAGAACCGAAAAACATAAATGAAGCTATAAAAGATGAATCATGGGTAATTGCCATGCAAGAAGAATTAAACCAATTCGTTAGAAATGATGTTTGGAAATTAGTTCCAAAACCTAAAGATCAAACCATAATTGGAACGAAATGGGTTTTTCAAAATAAAATGGATGAAAATGGTATAGTTTCTAGAAACAAAGCTAGGCTTGTTGCACAAGGCTATAATCAACAAGAAGGTATTGATTATGATGAAACTTATGCTCCGGTAGCTAGACTAGAATCTATTAGAATATTACTTGCCTATGCATGTGGTTATGACTTTAAATTATTTCAAATGGATGTTAAAAGTGCTTTTCTTAATGGGTTTATTAACGAAGAAGTGTATGTTGCTCAACCTCCCGGTTTCCCCGACTTTGAGAAACCACATCATGTCTTCAAACTCAAGAAAGCATTGTATGGTCTTAAGCAATCACCAAAAGCTTGGTACGACCGACTTAAGACTTTTCTTATTGATAACAAATACTCTATGGGATTAGTAGATAATACTCTTTTTACCAAGAAAAAGGAATCACTTATTATCATCGTTCAAATATACGTTGATGACATTATATTCGGATCAACTTGTCAAGCGCTATGTGATGATTTCTCTAAAATCATGCACAACGAGTTTGAAATGAGTATGATGGGTGAGTTAAATTTCTTTCTAGGACTTCAAATTAAACAACTAGAAGATGGCATATTTTTTAACCAATCTAAATATATAAAAGACATGCTTAAAAAATTTGGTCTTGAAGATTCCAAACCAACTAAAACACCCATGTCCTCGGACACCAAAATCACCAAGGACGAAGAAGGTGAATCCGTAGATAACACTAAATATAGAGGAATGATTGGTAGCCTACTCTATCTTACGGCTAGTAGACCCGACATTATGTTTAGTGTTTGTCTATGTGCTCGCTTTCAAGAAAACCCAAAGGCATCACACTTAGAAGCCTTAAAAAGGATTTTTAGATACATTAAGGGAACAATGTGTTTAGGATTATGGTATCCCAAAGGAACGGGTGTAGAAACCATAGTGTATGCCGACTCGGATCATGCCGGTGATTATGTCGATAGAAAAAGTACAAGTGGTATTTGCACTTTTGTTAGACATTGTCTCACCTCATGGTTTGCAAAGAAGCAAACGGCCTTAGCCATCTCAACTACTGAAGCCGAGTACGTCTCAGCCGGAAAAGCATGTCAACAAGTTCTTTGGATGAAGCAAGCTCTCGTAGATTACGGAATTCATCTCAACGATATTGTGATACTTTGCGACAACAAAGGAGCCATCGATCTCAGCAAGAATCCCATTCAACATGCTCGTACAAAGCATATTGAAATCCGTCATCACTTTCTTCGCGACAATGTTCAAAAAGGAAACATCTCAATCGAGAAAGTATCCTCCGAAGACAACATTGCCGACATCTTAACTAAGCCTCTTAAACGAGAACCTTTTAATCTTCTTAGACTTGGTTTAGGGTTAATGGAACCAAACATGTAGGATAAACATAGCCCAAAACATTAGAATAGTCAAAACAAAACATTTTTGTCTTGTACCTACTACTGTAGCCATGGCACCAAACGACAGCACAGACGGAACCAAAATTTTGGTACCGTCTGGTCCGTGGTGTCTACAGAAGCAAAACTGCTATATACAAAACATCCTCTTCCTCAAAACCCAGTTTACCAAAACGTGTAAACATTAAACCAAGCTCATTATTGATACCTTCCCACTCACTAATAACTGAAGATAACATCATTCTAAGTATCCTAACTACATTTTATCTCTTAATTCTGAGTCTAGGATTCTTATTTATGCACAAAACTATCACAAATCATTACATGGGGTTTTATGTATGTTTTTATACCAAATATGAATTCAATTGGCAAAATGCATAACTAGTCATTGAAATTAGGTACTACATTATCATATTACATAAACAAATCATGCTTCCAACTAATTGATTGATAATGAATATAAGGCCTTATTCAAATAACCAAACACCCCATGTCAAAAAATTTGAAAAGCTTCCCACTTGTAGGAAAACAATTTTTTTTTCATTATTAATACAAATAGAAACGTTAGATTTTCATCACTTGCATGCTCTTGAATACTAAAGGTATTGCATAACTAATATGCATTCCTGAGTATATTCAAATGAAGCCACATTTAATTAGGAGCATTTGGGTTATCTCATGGTATTTGCCAAACACCCCACTAAAACCATTTTTTTGCATAAAATGAGTCGAGATAACTGCAACTCCAAATTGTTTTCATATAGGCACACACTAGAACCAAAACGTTAAAGTTTATTCTCATTTTTAACATATTAATTCTTGTCCTTAGGAATAACTATGGTAGCAGCAAGATTCTATGATCACAAAGACACCCTTGGGTATATTCCCAAACATCACAAAACCAAAGGACTTTCCAAGGAACAAGTAGAAATATTTAGGGGTCTAGAATCAAGGTATTTCCATGAGGGTAGAACCATTCACTCATCCTTCCTTGAAAATACCAATCTCCGTGAAGAACTAGCCGCCATTCATTTCGATTGTCTTCTTGACATCGATGAACCAATTTGACCTAGGTTTGTGTTAGAATTTTATGCTAGTGTGACCGGCTTTATTGATGAAGACGATGATGAATTTTGTCTTAGGTTTAGAATCAATCACACCATCACATTATCCAACTTTGCTCGAGTGCTAGGAATTCCCAACCGAGGGACTTGTGTCTATTCGGATAAATGGTCACTCACTGTTCTTGATGCAATCAATGACCGCACTCTTCCTTACCAAACCCGTTTGGCCAATAAGGATGTTATCCGTGAACACCTTTTTAACCTAAAGGGTGATACAACCCGAGTTACCCGAAAGGGAAAAGAGATAAACCGAGATCCATATGGAATGGAGCTAAATGAACTTAAGCCCGAATTTAAGAAATGGGAGGAATTACTTAGAGCAAACGTCATTAGCACCATAGGAAATAGGGATCACATAAACGCTTGCCTTTGTCACATACTCTACAACTTGTCCACCCGACAACCATTCAATTTAGCCTACTACATCGCTAGGAGAATGATTGATATTCCAACTCAAGGATCGGTTGCTCTTCCATACGGGATGCTTCTCACCCATCTCTATAGAAACTTTGCACCAATTCCACCAACCCCAAAAGGGATGCACCTTCACTATGAACTCATCCCTCACATCTTTGTACCTTTGAGTGATGAACGAGTTGCTAAGACAAAAGGCAAGAGAGCAAAACCTCCAACTCCATCATCATCATCATCAAATAGCTCCGAGGATGGTCTTCCAAGCTCTCATCTTCCACCTCATGAGTATTATGCGTCTCTTCCCGAGATCGAAAATGAATCAGCGAAATTCAAGCAAACTAATGGAATGTTCAAGTGCCTTGGTAGGATGATGAACAAGATTTACAAGAAGTTGGACAAATGAGGGTACTTTAAGGAGTGTTTGGAACAATACATTATCATTAATGTTTGATACTATTTAGTTGTTTTTATTATGTAGGATGATAATATAACTTGAAACAATGTTGTATGCTAACAATCTCATGCAAGGGGATAGCACAAGTATGCTATCAAATTTTACCCATTTTGACTATAATGTGAAAATCAAAAAGCCTTGCTCAAAATCTATGCTCCACTATGTTTATACATGTGTTATTTACTTTTCCTAACTATAAATGTTTAGTGTAACAACTTTTGAGAAAAATTTCAGGTTTCGGAAAAGTCCCCGACACCTAAAAACATACTCTGTCTACTTTTCTGCACTACACGGATCAGGCGGCACCAACGATTTGGTACCGTCTGTTATGTGAATTGGTACCGCCGTACCTGTACAGGCGGACCAGACGGCACCCTTTTTTGGGTTTCGGCCGTGTACATTTTTGGTGCCGTGGATCCTCCAGGTAATTTTCTGAATTTCGACTCTTTCGTGATTCCAAATTACCATCCATCACTTATAAATCAATCTTAACTAGTTTATACTCTTATTAGAACTAATATAATTTACTTAGGTATATAAGAAATCCATTTCCCACTAAAATTCAAAAATTTGAAAAATCCACCCAAGGAGCCCTTTGGCATAAAGAAAGGAACCAAATTTTTGGTACCTTCAAATCCGTGGGTAATCTGATTGTTAGGCAATTCCACTCATTAGAACACATTTATTGCAAATCTTTTCTTCTTCACTCCATCTCTCTTGTATGGATTGACTTGGGTGATATGACTAGCATTCAACCCACTTCCAAATCATTAGGAACCTCATCTCTTCAATGGTTTTACCATGATCATCCTCACACCTTCTTCATTCTTACCATTATCTAGCAAAGAAAAACCCAAGTCAAAAATGACAAAATCTTCTCCTAAACCTTGCAAGAAAACCGCTAGAATTAGTGTGAGGCCTTGTTGCTTTGTTAACCTTAGCTCCTCATCCGAGTCTTCTCTTCTCACGATCTCATCTCCCATCCGAGATGATACAAGCCTTACCTTGGCTACACCTACTCAATCACACATTGTGATCACCACTCCACCACCTACAAAAACACCAACTTCACCTCCACCAGCACCCATCCAAACATCCAAAACACCCTCACCACCTTCACCACCAAGGTCTCCAAATCTCATTCATATGGAGTTATTTTCCACTCCACCAACTTCACCAAATCCTTTCTTGGAGGACTTGGATGACTTGCCTCCTAGGCCAAATCATCCATTGCCATCCTTTGGCACAATTGAGCGAATAGCTCATGAATCACCAAGGTCATCTTTTGACCCAAACACCCCACTAGGGCCAAAAACTTTTCTCTTCCACCCCATTCACAAAGACATTCATGGTCCTTTATATGTGGACCATCCACTCCCAACATTAATGTCCCCTCATCTTGAGGGCATTGAGGAGTGCATGTGGGATGCCAATCCCACTAGAGAGGAGATTCAAGCGGAACTCCACAACCTCCACTAATTCAAAGGCATGGTGGATTCTCACTTAAGTGAGACTATGCAAATGCAAAATGCTTTGCTTGCCTCCATCATGACCACCCCAAACATCCCCAACAACACCAACACATCTACCATTCCACCACCACAACCTTCCTAAACATACTACCCCCCTAGGCATGGTTGCTCAACTTGTTAGCAAACGGCCCAAACCGTTGAAAGGACCCGATTTATGGTCCATGACTTTCAAGAGGAAATGAGGTCCATCCTCAATCACATCCTTGAGCGCCTCAACGCTCTTTCTCATCCACCATCTAATTAGGATGGTCATAGTGTAGCATTTCTAGTTCTTCTTTTCTTAGGATTATTTTCTTTTTCTTGTACTAAAACACATCATTGTGTTCCCATTTCATGATCTTTATTCATGAAAATTTTAATTAATAAATGGTGTTTTTATTATAGTGTTGGTGCTTTTACATAGTGTTTGAAAATGCTTGTGAATGATCATTATTACTAACATTTTTTTTTGTACATTTTTTTTCACAAATCCATGTATCTTCCCATTAAGCACCCAATTTAGGGGGAGCTTTGATCAAGGGGGAGATAATGGCTCGGGCTCATTACATTCCGCATCGCCTCTTCTTTTTGTTGAGACAAAAAGGGGGAGAAAATATAGAACTTGGTTATATTTGACGTTTCTGAAAAAGTCAAACTGAATACATTGACTTTCTGAAAAAGTCAAACATGGTACTTCATTGGTAATACTTGACTTTTCTTAAAAAGTCAACTGCATACTTTGACTTTCTGAAAAAGTCAACATCATGCATCAACTAGTGAATACTTTGACTTTCTGAAAAAGTTCAACATCATACACTTGCATTAACATTTTCTTTTCAAGTTCTAAAACTAATATTTTTATAACTCTTGCACAAACTTTGTATCTTTTATAAAAATAAAATTTATATTTTGTCCTCAACAAAAAGGGGGAGATTGTTAATACAAATATCGTCATTAAACGTTATTTATATTTCTGATCTTTACCTAAGTTTTGTTAATGACAAAAGTAAATTTAATTTGTATAAAAACTTAAAGCTTGTCAAGTTTAATAGATATTAAAACAAGCTTTTTCAAACAATATATTCATCATTCAAGCATTTACATTTATGATTAGTGATATCTTTATATAACTCACTAATCATTATGTATGATAGTAGTTTTTAGAATGTGTTAGGTTCTTAAAACCAAACACTACTTAAGTACTTGCATATTTCTAAAAAAAGAAATACGACATATGACATCATGTGATGCATCATGGAAATCATTGGAAGATTTCCTTAGATATTTTGTGTGGATTTGTACTCTTCATATCTTGCACAATCTTACATAGATATGGTTGACTTTGGTAAGATTTTGGTAATCTTGCTGTCAGACCCCCATGGTACAAAAATGGTACACGGGCAGAACCGTTTTGAGGGTTTCGTGGTCCGTGGACGCTCCTGTCCATTTTGGCTATAAATAGCAATGCCAAACCAAGTAGTTTCTTATCCCTTTCTACTATACTCTCATACATATCTTCTCTCTAACCTTTCTAACTCAGTTTCATATCATATTAGTGATCTCTTTTGTAGCAAAGAAGATCAAGTCACATTCAAGCTTCAAACGAGAAGTTGGAAGTCTTGTTTGTCTAGTGTTGTATGATCTAGTGTTGATTCATACTTCATTGTTGTATTAAACCATTATAATCTTGTGAGTGTGAGTGGTTAGTATTTTAGTCCTCAAAATACATTGTGTGTGGGAGTGGTTGTACCCTTGGAAAAAACTCGACATCTAGCTTAGTGTCGGAAATAGTGTAAACGAAGTGTAAAGGTTTTCTCCGCCGGTGAAAGGAGCTTGTTGACTAGTGAAGTTAAACTCTCAAGTGTGAGACTCGGGGAGTGGAGTAGGGCAAGGAAAAAGAGTCCTTGTAGACCGAACCACTATAAACAACTTGTTGTGGTTTGATCATTTCTTTCCTTATTTACTCTTTACATATTGCTTGCATATTTCATTAACATATCAAAGATCAATATCAATTGATCTTTCAATAAGTTTCAAAACAATGTTTTTAATTGATAAACTATTCAACCCCCCCTTCTAGTTTTCTACAGAGAAGATTCTCTTCTTGATGAAATTCTTGATAAAAATGAAAAAATCACCAAATTGGAAAATTTGCTTGTTACAACGGGTCATTCTGCTAAAACAACCACGATGCTTTCTAACCAAGTAAATCCTTATTTTCATACAACACATAAAATGGCCCTTGGTAACAACCCTTCTTGTTTCCTCAAGAAAGCTCAGAAAGAACGGAATGTGTTGAACAATGGAAAAGCTTTACATGAACCCATAATTGTTCGTGATTCTCTTGAAACGTTACAACTATCTGAGGAGAGTAGATCAAAAATGAAGCAAAAAAAATTCGGAAATCAAACCAATCGACTACAACAAATGGAACAAAATTTTTGGAATTACTTTTGTTACACAAAAAGAAAAGTCAAAGTTTTCCATCACACCAAGTATTTCAAAGTCTCTTTGTTTGAAATTCAAACAAAGAGTCAACACCTGTTTCAAAACAAGTTTCAAAACCTGTAGTTGAATCAAAATCATTGTCAAACATGGAACAAATGTCTTCAAAAAATCCTTTTAACACAAGTGATGCTAGAAGCATTTTAGATGATGTTAAAACTAGAATTGGGAGACTTCAAAAGACTGTTAAAACTAAAACCAATATTACAACTAACATCTGGTTTTCTAGTTTTGATGATGAAAATAAAAAGTTTTTTGAAACTCAAATTGCCCCTCAGCTGAATAACATCAATTCAAGGGTAATTCATTTTGAACAAGCTTTTTTAAAAGAAACAGTTGACTTTGTCAAGGACCATAAATCCCTGGTAAAGAAAGCTAATGACAGTGTTGAACACATCAAAGTTTTGGAAAATTTAAATGATTCTCTCTTCGAAGATGTTCTGACTACTGATATTATGTCCATTATCTTACAAACATATTTTGTTGAAGATCATGAAAGACTCCAGTCTGAGACCTCCGAAATTGTTTCAAAATATGAAAAAGCTCTTGAAAAACTTGAAAAAGAAAATGTCTCATATTTTAAACAACTTGATCGAAAAACTGAGGAATGCAAGTATGACAAACTGTCGTATGAGCGTGATTGTCAAAAAGGAAAGGTTGTGGATACTAATATTGCAAAACTATTGAGTGGGGAGAAAGCAAATGTTCCCAAACAGGTTTTCAAACCAAAAATGTCTATTTCTCTGCCTCCTCCAAAAGTTAATGAGAAAAAAGATTTGTCAAAACAAGTTACTCCATCTGCCTTGCCTAAGCAAAAAGAAAAATTTGTTGAAAAAGCGGTTATTGAGAATCCAAAAGTTTTAGCACCTGGCCTTTTTAAGATGAGTACCACTAATATGTCTGCCTCCACATCTAAAACATATGGAATAAACGACATAAGTTTAGATAAGCACTCCAAAGATACTAGGAAAGATGAAACCACTTCTCTAGATAAAAATGTGAATCCTAATGTGTGTGCCTTACCTTTTATAGGACTAGAAAGCACCTCTAGGAGTAGCAGACTAAAGCCTAAGAGCAATACAAGGAACAATAGAGTCTCGCATGCCTCTAAGAGTAGTAGCTTGAATAAAGAGAAGAAAGTAGAAGAACACCCTAGGAATTTACCGCTTTGCAATAAGAAAGACATTTCATCTGAATGTAATGAACCTATGAAATCTGCTAAGTTTAATGAATGTGTTGAATCTGTTTGTTTAACTTGCAAGAAATCTTTAACTAATGTTCATGATGATTGTGTTTCTAAGAATGAGAATGTTAAGCCTGCTTAGAAGAACGTTCCTAAAAGAACTTATGTTAAACCAATAGGAAGACTAGTTGCAAGATTTAGGTCTTACACTACTGATAGGAAGCATAGTCCTTACTTTAGGGATGACATTTGGAAACCAACGGGTAGAACTTTCACTCTCCAGAATGGTAGAATAAGTGATGAACCTATTTTCCCAGTAGATAACTTCTATGAGTGTGATTAGGATTTTACCTCTAACCCAAAGGAACCAAAATCAAAACGGTTTCCAAAATCTTCTTCTTCTGTTCTTGGCAGATTATCGAAATATGTCTTTGGATCGTCGACTCGGGTTGCTCCAAGCACATGACCGGGAATCTAAAGCTGCTGATCAATTTTGTCTGGAAATTCATGGGAACTGTACATTTTGGAAATGATCATGTAGCAGCTATCATGGGTTTTGGAGATCTACCTTTTGGAAATTATTTAATCACTCGAGTTTACTATGTTGAAGGGTTGGGACACAATTTGTTTTCAGTCGGGCAGTTCTGTGATGCAGATTTAGAGGATACTTTTAGGAAAAATGCTTGCTTCGTTAGAAACTTGGATGGCACTAATCTCTTAACTGGGAATCGTGATACAAAATTGTATGCTATCGACATTAACCAAATGGCCTCTTCATCACCAATATGTGTTATGACACGAGCATCTGGAACAAAGTCCTGGTTGTGGCATAGACGATTATCTCATCTCAATTTCGACACCATCAACAAATTTGCCAAAGACAACATCGTCAACGGACTTCCAAAGTTCAAATACACCAAGGATCACCTATGTCCATCATGCGAACAAGAAAAAATCAAAAGAGCATCATATAAACCCAAATCCGTACCTAGTTCGGAAGCAAAGTTGCATATGTTGAACATGGACTTATGTGGCCCAATGAGAGTTGAAAGCATTAATGGGAAAAAGTATATTCTTGTCATCGTCGATGATTATTCAAGATATACATGGGTTAGGTTTCTGAGATCAAAAGAAGAAGCACTAGGCATCATCATCACCTTTCTGAAGCGAATTCAAGTACTTCTTCAAACTCCAGTAAGGGTTGTAAGAACATACAACGGCACCGAATTCGCAAATCAGGAGTTAAGAACTTATATTGAAGATATTGGAATTACACATCAGACATCAGTTGTTAGAACTCCACAGCAAAATGGGGTAGTTGAAAGAAGAAATCGTACGCTTGTGGAAGCTGCTCGCACAATGCTAATCTATTCTAGTGCACCGTTATTTCTATGGGCTGATGCGGTTGCCACTGCTTGTTTCACTCAGAACCGATCCCTAATCCATCCAAGATTCAATAAAACCCCATATGAACTAGTGAACAACAGAAAACCTGATTTTCATGTGTTTGGCGCTTTGTGATATCCGACAAATGACAGAGAAGATCTAGGAAAACTAAAAGCTAAAGGTGATATTGGAATCTTCATTGGATATTCAGATAACTCAAGGGCATTCAGGGTGTATAACAGGAGAACTAGGAGGATCATGGAGACGATGAATGTGAATTTTGATGAACTTTCACAAATGGCTTCTGAGAGACTCGCTCTAGAACCCGCGCTTAATCCGATGGCTTCTAATCAAAACAGATTAGAACCCGCACCAAACCCACAGACTTCTGGACACATCAGTTCAGGACTCGTATAACAAAGAGCTCCATCAACTTTTTCTGACAAACCTCATGAAAAAGAATGGGAGAATTTCTTTTAGTTAATGTTCGATGAATATTATGCTGGAAACTCGACAAATGCATCAAACCATCATTCCGCTGCACCCGCTCAACATCATCTACCACCACCAACAGAAGATGCATCTACCACAGTCAAAACCAACGCTCCAATTCCATCTACATCATCTATATCAACTTCAAAAAATCCTATTCTTGAAACAATTCTACCAGCAGTTGATGAGCAAAACCAAAATATATCATTTCAAAAAGAAGCTAATCAAAACCAAAATGATGCAACATTAGATGATGACTTATTTTAAAACCCGTTTGCTACGGAATTCGCTAAATCATCTTCTATCTTACGAGAACCATCTAACTCGCACACGTATAACATACGGTATCCTTCTACTCTGAAGTAGACAAAAGACCATCCGCTTGAACAAGTTATTGGTGAACCTTCAAGGCCAATTCAGACGAGACGCTAACTTGCCACTGATTGCGACTTGTGCATTTACCTTTACTCAATTAGCAATGTCGAGCCGAAGAACATTCGTGAGGCAATGGCAGAACCCGCATGGATAGAAGCGATGCAGGAAGAACTTCTCCAATACCGTCTACATGACTCATGGGATTTGGTTCCAAGACCAATTGACATTCGAGTCATTGATCTCAAATACTTATGGAAAAACAAAAAGGATGAGGAAATGACTATAATTCGCAACAAAGCTCGTCTTGTGGCCAAAGGATACAGACAGGAAGAAGGAATAGACTTTGAAGAGTCATTCGCGCCGGTAGCTAGACTTGAAGCAGTCAGGATTTTCTTAGCCTATGCAGCTCACAAAAACATCACAGTTTATCAGATGGACATTAAGACCTCGTTCTTGAATGGAACTCTGAAAGAAGATGTGTACGTGAGTCAGCTATAAGGCTTCATAGACATGGAACATCAAGACTACATCTACAAACTCAAAAAGTCAATCTATGGCTTAAAACAAGCTCCGAGAGCGTGGTATGACGAACTATCTTCTTTCCTTATCCTAAACAATTTCACCAAAGGAACTGTTGATCCTACCTTGTTTACACAAAAATGCAAAAATGACATTTTGATTGTTCAGATTTATGTGGACGACATCATTTTTGGGTTCACTAATCCGAATCTTTCAAAACATTTTGAAAATCTCATGAAAAGCAAATTTGAAATGTCCATGATGGGGGAACTAAAATTCTTTCTTGGTTTACAAATACATCAATCCCCACGTGGAATGTTTATTAATCAAGTAAAATATACAACTGAGATTTTGAAAAATCATGGTATTGATAATTGTGACTCTGTTGGCACACCAATGGTGACTTCACCAAAAATTGGAGCTGATTTTTTTGGGAAACCTATCGATCCGAAGAAATATCAGAGCATGATTGGTTCTCTCATGTACCTTACTACTAGTCGACCCGATATTCATTTTGTTGTTTGCTTATTAGCACGGTTTCAGGCAAAGCCTACCGAACTGCACCTCAAAGAGGTTAAAAGGATCTTTCGGTACCTGAAGACTTCTATTCACAAGGGTCTTTGGTATCCGAAGGAATTCGGATTTGATCTTATTGCCTTTTCAGATGCGGACCACGCAAGTGATCAAGTTACAGCAGAAAGTACATCCTGAGGAGCACAATTTTTGGGTGAAAAGTTAGTAAGCTGGTCTTCAAAGAAACAAGATTGCACTGCACTTTCAACCGCTGAAGCTGAGTATGTATGTCTATCTGCGTGTTGTGCTCAAGTTCTATGGATGAGAACACAACTCACAGATTATGGCTTTACTTTCGATAAAATACCTATATTTGTGACTCGAAAAGTGCCATAGCCATATCATGCAATCCTGTTCATCACTCTAAGACTAAGCATATCAGAGTCCGCTATCACTTCATAAAAGAGCATGATAAGATCGTTTATAAGCTCAGCTAGGGATCAATAACAAAGATAATAAACATAATACGCAGCGGAATAATCAAAACAATACTTTGTTATTGAACAAGGTTTTTCATTCACTAATACTCTAATAATATTAGACGTTTATAGAAGCACGTCTACTAACTAAACTAATAACCTAGGCGTTTACAATGAACCATACGCCTAGGACACACTAATCTAAAACTAATACCCTAGACGTTCTCCCCTAACGTCTAGGCTAAACACACACCTTTTCTAATCGACTACATTATTGGAAGACTTAATTAAAAACCTACACCTATGTCCTCTTTATATACTAGAGGATAAGGACTAAATAATAAAACTTTCATTGCAAGCAAGCCCTTCCATCTTTTAGTAGGTTTCCTTCTTGTCATATTAAGTCCCTCTTGTTTCATTCTTTTTGTCTTTATCAACTCAAACTTGTAATTCCCAACAATCTTCCCCTAGTTGATAATGACAAAACCATTCTTGAACGAACTTCCCTAGACGAAGTAGAGAAATTGAGATCAGGGATCTCGCCATAAATGAAACAAGTATGTCTTCCTTTGTCTTCCCCTTAATCCATGTCACGTCACTCAAACATCTCTTCCCCTTTTTGTTATTATCCAAATAGGGAACGTATGCAAATAATGATCTTGACCACCACGAACCAATATCATACTTCCAATCTAAGACTTCCAATGCTTCAAATCGCCCACCATTACGCACCATAGGAAAAATGGATCCAAAACAGTAGAAAACTTCAACTAGCAGTAGTAATAATGATCAACAATAGTAAAAATCAAAAACTTCCCCTTGAGTGATGCATGTAGATGGTTAAACTTTTAACATTAAGCTTCCCCTAAAAACCATATGTTAACCATCTTCTTGATTCTTCAAAATCTGTAAGCTTTATGTAATGATCACGTGTGAAGAACACCAAATATAACAAACTTGATGAAGAAGTAGAATTTCCCAAACTTATGTCTTAAATCTTTACTATCCACGGAACTCCATACTTATACGAACCACCAATATAAGTAGACCGCAATCCCTTGACAAGAATCCTCAACTAGTATGAGACACTGAGCACTACAATGTAACTCCTTTAAGTGATAGACAATGTGTGCATAGAGCATCATAAGAAAAATCACACATCGCTAGATTCATCAAGCTAGATGATAAGAACACAAACCAAGTAATTCCACTTCACCTTCAAATAAGTGATAAATAATCCTCTTCGTAATCAATTCTTCAATAAATCAAATATGAGCCTTTTTAAAATCCTTTTAAGAACATAACTTTCTTCCTCTGTGTGTGAACCAAATAACCTGTGTGTGTCATCCAAATATCATGCTCGACTTCCCCTTAATTCCAAATCTTCTCGTAATAAACCATGAGCAGTATGTTGGAAAGGAGCAATACTTTCATCAAAATCTGCAGTACTTTGAAATAAACTGCAGTACCTTACACCAGTACTTTAATATAAGTAGTACCTTGATCAAGCCTCGAACAGTACTTTGTGGGAGCAGTACTTTGAATAAAAACACAGTACTTTCAAATAACTTCAGCAGTACTTTCAATAAATTTGACCAGCAGTACCTTGAAAATTCCATCTCGTCTGATCACCAGTACTTTAACAAATTAATCAAGCATCAGCGAGCAGTACTTTAAAATCGAAACCAGCAGTACTTTGCATAAACTGAACAACAGTACTTTAACATAATAAAGAATTCAAGGAGCAGTACTTTTCTTAAACAATAACTCCAATCTTCATTGTCCAATCTCCACTCGATCATCAAAACAAGAACAATTACCAATCTCTACTCGGTCAAAGTCAAAGTTGATCTTGTTTATAACACGTGATATTCACATATGACCAATCAAAGTTGATCTTGTTGGGATATGAAAGTGCTAAAGATATCAAAGTACTGAAGATATGAAAGTACTGTAAGCTGCAAAGTACTAGAAGAAGTCAAATAGTCAAAGTACTGCTAAAGACAAAGTCAAAGTACTGCAAGATGAAGTCAAAGTACTGCTAGAACACAAGAACTGTTATATTCGTTTATGGAAAGAATTGTATTCCATGTTTAGATTACTTGTCTTACAAGGTTATCAATTGTAAACCGACTAGGATATCCTTGAGCCTATAAAAGGACTCCTAGATTGGCATTAGAGGTACGATTTCAGAAAAAGAGTTTTAGAGTTTACGAATTAGAGTTTAGAGAAAAGTTCGATTATCTTAGAGTTGTATTAAAGTATCTGCATAATAAGCAGATTTAGAGTTTGTTAATAAAGTTTTTCTTCTTAGCTTTGTTAAGTAAATTCCGCGTACTTGATAAAGATTGCTCAGTGTTTCTTTGTTAATAACTTAGGATTTATCCGAGGTTATTAAACCTTAACAAGCTAGTTAAGTTAGTTTGATTAAAGTATATCGATCCAACAAGTGGTATCAGAGCTTGTGTGGAAACTCTGACTAGGAAGAAACCCTACAACAATATTCAAGATGTCGACTGAAGCTGTTCCACCACCCTCAATCACCTCACTCAGAATTCCAATTATCAAGAAGGGAGAATATGATCTCTGGTGCATGAAGATGAGGCAGTATATTGCCATTACAGACCATGCTCTGTGGAATGTAATTGTGAATGGGAATGAAGTTGTTCCAGAACCTTTTCAGGTTCCTGGACAACCTATAGCACCAAAGGCAGTCTTACTAGCAGCAACCTTAAGGAATCAAGAGAAGGCACTAAACATTCTCTTATCTGCCATTCCAGATGGTCATCTTCTCAAGTTTCATGATGCTAAAGATGCTAAGCAGCTCTGGGCTGCTCTCAAGACCAGATTTGGAGGGAATGAAGCCTCTAAGAAGATGCACAAAAACTTGCTGAAACAACAATTCGAAACTTTCACAGTTGGAGAAAGAGAGAGTCTTGATGCTGCATATGATAGGTTCCAGAATCTTCTCAACATGTTGGAGTTATACAAGGCAGAAGTATCAGTTGAGGATGCTAATTTGAAGTTTCTAAGGAGTTTGCCATCTACATGGCACGTGATTGCTACTATGATCAGAGGACAACAGGGATTGGATGTTATGGACTTTGATGATCTTTATCATCAACTGAAGGTGTATGAACATGAGATGAATGGTCAACCAAATTCAAAATCTCACAGTATTGCTTTTCTATCCTCTGAAAAGAAGAGCAGTACTTCCAAAAGTACTGCTTCTTCTCAAAGTACTGTTTCTCCAAGTACTGCTGTTTACAATCCCCCATCATATGCTCAGCAGGCCCCACCATCTACCACTTTGAACTCAGATGAAGTTGTGTGCTCTTTCTTTGCACAACAAGCAAGCTTACCTGTCACTTATGAAGAGGATCTAGCACAGATTGAAGAAGATGCATTTGAAGAAATTGATATCAGGTGGCAAGTTGCTTTGATCACTGCAAGAATCAAAAAGTACATGCAAAAGACAGGCAAAAATATTGATTTCAAACCAAAACAAGGAATAACTTTTGACAAATCTAAAATTGAATGTTTCAATTGTCAAAAGACTGGTCACTTTGCAAGGGAGTGCAGGTTTGCTAAGTATCAAGCAAATAGAGCATCTGAGAAGCCTAAACTTGAGCTCAAGGAGATTCCAATAACTGAAACAAAGGCTTTGGTTGCTCAAGAGAAGTTATCAGAAGTTGACTGGAGTGAAGAGTTTGATGATGAACCAGTGACTTACTGTATGGTAGCAGTGGAAGATGCAGTTGAAGACACAGTGGAAGCATTGGACTGGAGCACTGCTTTTAATGAAGAAACTCAACATGCTGCTTTGGAATCTGATGATGGCTTTGAAGGATTTGATTGGAGCAAAGAAAGTGAAGATGATCCTGTTCTTCTTGCTATGATGGCTACTTCACCAACTCAGTCACCTATACCTGAGGTATGCTCAAACTGTTATGAGTTCTATCTAAAATTGCTTAACAATTATGTGTTTGAAAGAGATAATTGTATTAAGGCTAGGTCTGAGGTAGCAGGTTATCAAATTACTTTAGAGTCTATGGAAGCTAAAATCATAACACATGAAAATAATGAAATGGCTTGGGCTGAAAAGTATGAACAACAGGATTACCAGTTAAAACTTAGTGAATGGAAGCTAAACTGTAAAATTGCTGAAATTGAGAAATTGACTAAGGAAAGAGATGATTTGTTAGCTAAGTTTGCTGCTTGGGGAGAGTCTGGATTGTCCCATGTTGCTTATGTTGAAAAACAGAGAAGGGCTTACATTAGAACAGGCTTAGGATTCGGAATGGATTTTAGCAACATAAATGAAAACCAAACTAGTGATCAGGATGATGGTGTTTTTGAGGACATAACCACTAGTGATGATGAGCTCATTAACTATGTAGATACATCTAGTAATGAAGGATCAATAAGTGAACCACCTCCTGAATATAAGAAAGACAATGGTTATCATGTTGTTCCTCATCCCATTAATCATCAACCTGCTAGGCCTGATGTTTCTCGTTATGGTGTAGATAGTCTAGAGTTTAGGAAGAAGCTTATTGCTAAATCTAGGTCTGAGAAACCCAAAGAAACTGTTGAAAATAATCAAGCAGAACCTTTAAACCAAAGTACTGCTCAACAAGCAGTACCTTCTGAACAAGCAGTACCTTATGCAAAACCCTTTCAAAACAGTACTGCTAAACCTTTTTGGGATAATTTTGGTCAAAACAGATTTTATCAGCCATCAAGAAGGCAAAATAATTTTGGGCATAGACATAGAAGAAATCACTTTGGTCATATGGGTCAAAAACTGTGTTTTGTGTGTTATAGTCCTACTCACTTAATCAAAGATTGTGACAAACACTCAGAATACCTAAGCAAGTTTCCAAGGAATAAGTCTACAAATCAGAAACCTAGAGAGCACAAACCAGTTTGGACTAATTCAAATAGGGTTAATCACAGAAACTTCACACCAGATCATAGATACCCACATCAGAGAAGATCTTCAGTATCTCACAGTACTTTCCAAAGTACTGCTCAGAGACAAGGTACTGATAACACTGCTTGGAATAGAAATTCTAGGAGATCTCACTATCAACCTAGAATGCATCACAATTCATACAGGGGATCTAGATCACAGGAACCACCTGTTAAAACTGAATGGGTAAAAAGGGGAAGTACTGGTAAGGGACACATAGTACGTTCAACAAAAAGTGAATCAGATGTTTGTGTCACACAAGAAACTGCTAATAGACCAGTGAAAGAGATTTATGTTGAAAAACCAGAAAGTTTTGAAAATCCACATGCTAAAACTCAAAAGATAATTTTGGATCACCAATTGAAAGATAGTGGGAATTACATACTCAAGGAATTTGAGTTTGTAACTCCACAAGGGGAACACAAGTCAGTAATGGCTTGGGTTCCTAAGAGTTTCTAACTCTTTTCTTTGTGTGCAGGGCAACCTAGAAGAGGAGCTTAAAGATCATCTTATTGTGGATAGTGGTTGCTCTGGCAGTATGACAGGCGATAAAGAAATCCTGTCTGATTTTAGAAATATTAGTGGAGGAAAAGTTGCATTTGGGAATGATCCCAATGGAGGAAGAATTACTGGGAAAGGAACAATTAAAGCTGGGAGAATTGATTTTGAGAATGTCAGATATGTGAAGGAGCTTAAGTTTAACTTGTTGTCAGTTTCTCAAATTTGTGATAAAAAGCATCCTGTGTTATTCACTGACACAGAATGTCTCATCCTTTCTTCTGACTTCCAACCTGTTGATAATGACTTGGTAGTTCTCAGAGTACCAAGGACAAATGATGTGTATAGTTTAGACATGAAGAGTCTACATTCTTATGGAAGAGCCACATGTTTGGTGGCTAAAGCAGCATCTGAAGAGGCACATCAATGGCATAGAAGATTGGGCCATGTTAATTTTAAGAACATCAACAAACTGGTCAAAGGCAATTTAGTTAGAGGTTTACCTTCAAAGACTTACAAGAATGATCAATCATGCTTGGCATGCAAGAAGGGTAAACAGCATAAAGCTTCTTGTAAGAAGCTTGAGGAAAGAATTATTAGAGAACCATTGGAGCTATTGCACATGGACTTATTTGGACCTGTCTCTGTGGCTAGTTTGAATAAGAAGAAGTACTTTCTGGTTGTTACTGATGATTGTAGTAGATTCAGTTGGGTTTTCTTTTTGGGCTTTAAAGATGATACCTTTGATGCTATTCAAACTCTTATAATAGCACTTGAAAACCAATTAAGACTCAAAGTTAGAGGTATTAGATGTGACAATGGAACTGAATTCAAGAACAAGCTTATGGATGACTTTTGTGCAAATAAAGGCATAAAGAGGGAGTTCAGTATTGCTAGAACACCACAGCAAAATGGTGTTGCAGAAAGGAAGAATAGGACATTGATTGAAGCTGCAAGGACTATGTTAGCAGATTCCCATCTCCCTATTCAATTTTGGGCAGAAGCTGTAAGTACTGCATGCTATGTACTCAATAGGGTTTCTGTCACCAAACCACAGATGAAGACACCCTATGAATTGCTAATGGGCAATAAACCCAACATTCGTTTTATGAAGCCTTTTGGATGCCCTCTTACTATTTTAAACACCATTGATAATCTGGGGAAATTTGATGGCAAGTCTGAAGAAGGTTACTTATTGGGATATTGCACTAACAGTAAAGGCTTTAGAGTATACAACAGAGTTACTAAGAAGATTCAAGATTGTCTTCATGTTGAGTTCTTAGAAGATCAAGACAATGAGAAAGGAAAAGGTCCTGATTGGATGTTTGATCTTGAGATTTTATCTCCTTCAATGAATTATGTTCCTGTTAGAGAAGAAAATCAACCTTTGCACACTGAAGAAGATATTCAATATGTTGTTCATGATGTTCATATTAGACCTGATGCTGTTCCTGATAAAGCTCCTGTGAGTCCAAAACAAAGTACTGATGTTCCTAAGCAAAGTACTGTTTCTCCAAAACAAAGTACTGTTGTATCACAACCCTCATTATCTGCTGAGGATCAATCTATTCAAGAGGAACTTAATCAGATGCTTCTTCAAGATGTTTTAGCACATTCTTACACTGATGAACAAAGGCGAGCTTATGAAGAGGCAAAGAAGAAGAATAAGACTGCAGAGTACTCTCACAGTACTTTGGACAGTACTTTCGACCAAAGTACTGCTGCACATGTTGCCAGTACGTTAGAAGATTTGGATGATCCTACAATTCCTGGGTTAGAAGACACTGATGATGAGCTTGAAGATGAAGGTATTTTCACAGATTTCAATGAAGGTGCTGATTATACTAACTTGGATGATACATATGCAGTTCCAGAGTCTCCAATCTTACGAATTCATAAGAATCATCCAGCTGATCAAATCATTGATCCTTCTACTTCTGGAGTTATGACAAGACATAAAGCTAAGGGTTTCATAAAACCTCACAATGCTTTACTTAGCTTTGTGTATAAACAAAACAGGCTGAATCATAAGGACCATCAAACCTGCTTATTTACTTGTTTCATCTCTCAAGAGGAACCCAAGAATATTGCTCAAGCTTTGACTAAAGAAAGCTGGGTTGAAGCTATGCAGGAAGAACTTCTTCAATTTAAACTTCAAGAAGTTTGGGTTTTATGTGATCTTCCAGAAGGGAAGAGAGTTATTGGAACTAGGTGGGTTTTTAGAGTTAAAAGGGATGAAAGAGGCAATTTTATCAAAAACAAGGCAAGGTTAGTTGCTCAGGGTTATAGACAGGAGGAAGGAGTAGATTATGATGAGGTATTTGCTCCTGTGGCAAGGATTGAAGCAATTAGAATCTTTCTTGCTTTTGCTTCTTATATGGGTTTTCAAGTCTATCAGATGGATGTCAAGAGTGCCTTTCTTTATGGTACTATTACAGAAGAGGTGTATGTGAAACAACCTCCAGGTTTTGAAGATCCTAAGCATCCAAACAAAGTCTATAAGGTGGTTAAGGCTTTATATGGTCTTCATCAGGCACCTAGAGCTTGGTATGAGAGGCTCTCTACATTCCTATTACAACATGGCTATAGGAGGGGAGCTATTGACAAGACTTTGTTTATCAAGAGAGACAAGAAGGATATCATGTTAGTTCAAGTTTATGTGGATGATATCATCTTTGGGGCTACCAAACAGTCCATGGTTAAGGAGTTTGAGCAGCTGATGCAAAAGGAATTTCAAATGAGTTCCATGGGAGAGTTAACATTCTTTTTAGGACTTCAGGTTAAGCAGTCCAAGGAAGGAATTTTCATTAGCCAAGACAAGTATGTTGCAGACATACTTAAGAAGTTTAATTTTGATGATATGAAGGCTGTTACTACACCTATTAAATCTATCAATTCATTGGGAAAAGATGAAGATGGACAGCCTGTTGAAGTCAAGTTATACAGATCTATGATTGGCTCTCTTATGTATCTTACTGCATCAAGACCTGATATCATGTTTGCAGTTTGTCTATGTGCAAGATATCAAGTCTCACCAAAGATCTCTCACATGAATGCAGTAAAGAGAATTTTCTGTTATTTGAAACAACAACCTAAGTTGGGGTTGTGGTATCCTAAAGAGTCACCTTTTCACTTAGAAGCTTTTTCGGATAGTGACTATGCAGGAGATAATTATGATAGAAGATCCACAACTGGTGGATGCCAATATTTTGGAAGAAGATTAGTCTCCTGGCAATGCAAGAAATAGACAATTGCAGCAACATCATCTACTGAAGCTGAATATGTAGCTGCTGCAAGTTGTTGTGGTCAAGTTTTGTGGATGCAGAATCAACTCTTGGATTATGGGTTCAATTTTAAAAATACTCCTATCAATATTGATAACGAGAGTACCATTTGTATTGTGAAGAATCCGGTCTATCATTCCAAGACAAAGCATATTCAGATTAGGCATCACTTTATCAGAGACTGCTATGAGCATAGGCTTATTAATGTGGTTAAAGTTCATACGGATGACAATGTAGCTGATTTACTCACAAAAGGTTTTGATGTGTCACGATTCAATCACTTGGTCGTGAGCATTGGAATGATTAACTACTAAGCTATGTTTAAGGGGAGGACTATAAGGTGTTAGGTATAGTCCTATGTATTGCTTGAGGGGAGGACGTTTGTTTATACTTAGTTTCTATAAAGATATTTGGCAAAGTACTGTTTTTCCTGAAAGTACTGCTTGGGAAAGTACTGCTTATGTGGAAAGTACTGTTTGTCGTATTAAAGTACTGTTCCAACGGTAATATTGGAGGGTAATTAAAGCCAACGGTTATTTTATTTTGGGCAGTGATTTTTCAAAATCCTACCTATAAATAACTAATTTCCGATTTTCCCTCTCACATTATTCTATACATCTTTTCCATTCTTATCTCTCAATTACCATCTCTTTACTATTCAATACAATCTTTCTTGTGCTCGCTTATACAACAATGGTGAAACGTTTAACTGTTTCGAAGCACAATATGGTGGCTAATTTGGACAAGACTGAGGCGAATGTGGCTTTCTATGATATAATTGATTATCTTATTGGGTCGCCTATTAGCTATGCTCTTTTAGTTGAGCCGGATATAATTGAACCATGGATTCAAGAATTTTGGGCTAATGCTAGAGATAATATGGAGGAGGATGAATATTATATTAGATCCTCAGTTGCTGGAAAGACTATCAAGATTACAGAGGCCTCTATTCGTGATGATTTATTATTTGGGGATGAAGATGGGGCTATTCGATTTGACAAGCAACTAATTTGGGATACTTTTAGAAATCTGGGTTATGAAGGTTCTTTAACTGAACAGACTTTCAAGAAAGCCTTATTCTGTCCTCAATGGAAGTTTTTGATTCATGTATTGCTCCATTGCATAAGTTCTAAAAGCACTTCTTGGGAGCAGTTTGGGTCAAATATAGCATCTGCAGTGGTTGGCTTAGCTACAGACAGAGTTTTTAATTTTTCACGGCTTATTTTGGATGGGATGCTATCGCATTTATCATCTGGGGCAACTTGGTTGATGTATCCAAGGTTTATACAGGTTTTCTTGAACAAACAATTGGCTGATGTTCCTAAACCTACTGCTTTGCTACTTGTTATTGTGCAACAAGCAAAAATTTATACTTTCATGGCTAAGCGAAGTAATTTGTTTAGAGGTGGAGATATTCCTTTAACAACAACAATGATGGAAGTTGTACAAGCTGTCCGTGATGCAGCTGGAGAGGATGAAGAAACTGAAGGTACTGATTCTGCACAAGGTACTGCTTCACCAAGTACTGCTTCACAAGGTACCGCATCTGCAAGTACTGCTTCTCGTGAAGGTACTGCATCGTTACAGGGTGATGTTTCTTCAGGCCCTGAGGTTCAACCAGAGAATGAAAGCACACCTACTCCATCTCCTCAACATTCTATTCCTGTTTCAGAGGGACATTCATCACTTCAAGGTGCTGCTCCTACTATACCTCGTAAAGGTTTAACTATGGATAACTATGCTTTGACAAGGGAGCTAGCTCGGTTGAATAAGACTGTTGAGCGTCAAGCTAAAACAATTAGGAAATTGAAGCGTAGCTATTTCTAGTTAAGGAATTTTATTAAACCCTATATTCAAGGATTCAACTTGTGGGTTAAGGAGGAAAACACACGTCGTAAAGCACTTCGTAAGGAATTAAAAAGAAAGAAGGTTCCTAAATCATCTTCTGTCAACTTGGGGAGGAATTCTGAAAAGGATAATTTGAAAGAAGATGTTACACAGCAGAAAGAATCTAAAGAAGATGTTATGAAAAAGAAAGAAGATTCTTCTGAGAAACAAGAAGAAGAAGTACAAGTTCAAAGTACTGGTGTTCAAGGTACTGAACATCAAAGTACTGATCTTCATGATACATCTAGGCAAGGAGCAATAACTCCAAGGGTATTGAATTTTGAAGAAGAAGCTGGTCCTTCTACATTTGTTAGAGAAGAAGAGGAGGAAGCTACTTACATACCTATCCATTCTGCTAGTGATGATGAAGTAATTGCTACAATATTAGATCTATCACAACCAAGAGGAGGAGTTACCATTAGAGATGTACAAGATGAAGAACAACCAAGAGCTTCTCAACCAGCTATTGATCCTAAAGACAAAGGGAAAAGTATTCTGGTTGAAACTAAGAAGAAGAAACTCACTTTGGCAGAACTTAGAGCATTTGAAGTGGCTAGGAATGAAGCTGCTGCTAGAAAAGTTCAAGAAGAATTAGATGCTAAAGATAGAGAAGAACAGCAAGCTCAAGAAGCTAAAGACAGAGAAGCAGCTCAGAAAATACAAGAAGAATTAGATGCTGAAGCTACTAAACCTTTACAATCTCCTACACCTGTTAGATATATGCCAAGAAGACCAAATTTAGCCAAAGACAGGAATGCTATGATGGCTTATTTGAAAGGTCGTGGATATAAGGGTTTGCAGAAGCTTAACTATGTTGATATGAAAAGACTCTATGATGCTGAAACTGAAGCTTATAAGAAGAGTGTTACTAACATTAAAGACTTCAGAGAAGAAGCTTATTGGACTGAAGCTGAAAGGAAGAAGAACTTAAAAAGAAAGAGAAAAACTGAAGTTACAGATGTTCAGTTTTCAAAGAAAGAAAAGGTTGAGTTAAGATCTGAGACTAGTGATGAATTGAAGAATTATCTCAGAGTAGTAGATTTTGATTATACCAAGGAAGATGATGATTTGAAGATGAACAGATCAAAGATCAGTGTTTTTAAAGTTGTGAAATCCAAGAATGAAGATTACATGGTTTTTCATAAGGAAGATGAAAGTTTTAAAGTTTTCAAAAGGTTATGGGATTTGCTGCATGTTATTGATAGAGTAGACCTATTCTACTTATATCAAGTTGTGAAGGCTTATTTTGAAGATCATCCATTAGAAGGAATTGGATTGGTTTTACATGGTGATCTCATAACTATGTGGGAAACTGAAGAAGAAAGCACTGATGACATATGGAATAATCAAGAAAACTGGGAAATAGTTTGCTGGAGATTCTTTGAAGAATCTGGAGTTCATGTTTTGGAACTAGAGAATGGAACAATGATTCACATGTTTGCAGAAAGAAGATACCCTCTTACAGTTGAGCTCATGAGAAGGATGCTAGAGCATGGATTGGAAGTAGAAGAGGCTAATGAAACTGCTTGCATGGTGATCAATCTGTTTATAAACTGGACTACCATTGCTGAGAATGATCTATAACTGGTATGAATTTTACTTGAATAAATACTTTTTGATATATCAGTACTTTTATTCAAAGTACTGCTGATCAGACAGTACTTTCATCAAAGTACTGTTTGCTAAACTAAACCAGTTAAATGATTTTTAGAAGAAACCTTTTTGCTAAAGTAATAAATATTTTTGAATAAAAGGTTTGATAAATGGTTTTTGTGATGATAACATCAATAGGTTATCAATCCACCATGGTTACAAAAGGATTGACTAATCCATGAGCAAACGGCTCTGGTAAAGATATATCAAATCTGTTTTTAGTTGACAACTTGCTAATAAGTTGGATGGTAATCAACTCACCATATCAGTAATGTGAAGAGTTGGCTAGCCCACAAGAAAATGGCTTGTGGTAAAGGCTGTGGAAAAACCATTATTGGTAATTAGTTCACCATTAGATAGAAGAACTAACTAGTCCAGAAGGGTACAGCTTTTGGTAAAGACTAAACAAATCTGTTGATAGCTGGTGGTTTGCTAAAAATCATATGGTTATCAATGTACCATGGTCTTACACACCAAAACATTTGGCTACTCCAAAGATAATGGCTTTGGTAAAGAGTTCTAAATCCATTAAATTTTCAATGATTCACTTGGAAGTGATGAGAATAGTATGCAACTTAAACTGAATCACTGTACAAATTGTCATATGTTGTTGTGTTGCTGCAAAGATGGAGATTGCTGGATGCTGCTGTAAAAAAAACAATTCTAAAAGATACTTTGACAAAGCACAGATATTATAAAGACTAAAGAACAATCCATTTTTAAAGATGAGGCTGTTAAAGATATATTCACAAAGGAACTTGAAGTCAAGCAAGTAGAAATCAAGTTAGGGGAGGATTGTTGGGATATGAAAGTGCTGAAGATATCAAAGTACTGAAGATATGAAAGTACTGTAAGCTGCAAAGTACTGGAAGAAGTCAAATAGTCAAAGTACTGCTAAAGACAAAGTCAAAGTACTGCAAGATGAAGTCAAAGTACTGCTAGAACACAAGAACTGTTATATTCGTTTATGGAAAGAATTGTATTCCATGTTTAGATTACTTGTCGTACAAGGTTATCAATTGTAAACCGACTAGGATATCCTTGAGCCTATAAAAGGACTCCTAGATTGGCATTAGAGGTACGATTTCAGAAAAAGAGTTTTAGAGTTTACGAATTAGAGTTTAGAGAAAAGTTCGATTATCTTAGAGTTGTATTAAAGTATCTGCATAATAAGCAGATTTAGAGTTTGTTAATAAAGTTTTTCTTCTTAGCTTTGTTAAGTAAATTCCGCGTACTTGATAAAGATTGCTCAGTGTTTCTTTGTTAATAACTTAGGATTTATCCGAGGTTATTAAACCTTAACAAGCTAGTTAAGTTAGTTTGATTAAAGTATATCGATCCAACAGAGCACGTGGAAGAAGGTACTGTTGAATTATTTTTTGTGAAGACCCAACTCGCCGATCTATTTACTAAAGCCCTTCCTAAAGAAAGGTTTGACGATCTAGTTCGATGAATTTGAATGCGAAGCCTAACCCGTGAGGAGTTAGAACGTCTTCTCGAATCTTCTTGAAAATGATTTTCCAAAAAGCTTCGCTGTAAATAATTTTGAAAAACAAAATACAAAATTTGAAAAACCAACAAAAACAAAATATAAAAATATAAAACTTTTCAAAAAAAATACAAAAACAATATAAAATCAAAAATCCAAAAATATTCTTCTTACGACATGTCTCTCGTATAATCAATATTCTGTACGTTTCTAGAAATGTCATTCAACAATGATACGGACATGTACAGATGCTTGAGCGAGAGTTCTTCAACTGTTTTCTAAAACATGTCGTTTCTCAAAAATTTCTTCAAAAATGGCTTACATATACTTCAGTACGAAACCCGGACTAAAATGATGACTTTTGATTATTTTCAAATCAAAACTCGTGTTTTTAAAGAAAAAATATAGTGCACGCTTCAGTGCACTACATTTAAAACTGGTGAGAAATCATCATCATCTTGAGCACCTTTTTCAAGATTGTTCAAAAAGATTTTCAAAATCTTTCAAAATATTTTGTGCTCAAGATAACTCCCTCCAAAACCCTTTAATTGATTATTCTTTCTTAAAGGGGGAGTATAAAACAAAAATGTTCTGATTTCATGCTAAAATCAAATCCGTCTTTCTTCTCAAAAGTTTCTAAAAATGTTGTTTAATCCGTTGATATCAAAAATATCACGAATATGCTATTTTTGAGGGGGAGAAGACGTGATTAAAATGTGATATAAAATGTTTAATGATCGGTGTTTGAATCTCAAAAGAGCTCGACTCAGTCAGAACTAATGAATTGATGAGTAATCAATGTATCATTTCGAGAAACTTGTGATAGACATGAACTTACATGGGTCTAACCTCCTTTTCAAGGAGTGTTTACAACTTCAAGATTGGTTATTAGAGCTAGTTGTCACATAAAAACTGACAATGGAACTCTTTAACTAAGCAACGTAACCGTGTCTCGTGGGAAATTATCTATCATGAGCAGATCAATTCAAAAAGTGCAAACTCTACCCTCTATGAAAGGGGAGTGTTTCTAAAAATATAAAACTCTCGGAGTGTTTCAAACATGTTTTCAATCATAAACACTCTGAGAGATTTTCAAGAAAAGGTTTTATGGCAACATGGGACAATCATGGGGTTATAAGGTGACTAAGGATAGGAAATCCGTCCTATGATCCGCCAGAGCCGGAGGGATCTACCCAAGGACAATACCCATAGTTAGTATTAGAAGTCCTTAGGTATGATTGAAAAAAGGAGTAATGTGAGAAAGGAGAAACAAGGGGTTGAAGAATTAAAAAGAAAAGTAAAGAAACAGGGTGAAAAGAAATAGCCCTCCATAATCAACCTTAGGGTAGAAACCGGGTTCAATACATATGCTACTGGTTGTCACTAAGATGACAATGGTATTGAAGACAAAGACGTCATGGACCCAGTGACGCACTGCACCTAACCTTCTAGCCACTCAATTCCTCTTAAAAGGATTTGTTTCATTCTCACTGGGAACCGTACATAATCTATTGACTTTCTCTTAGAGATTGTTGGTATTGAAGAAGGAGACCCTCTCCCTAGTCTCCGATTAGGAAAACCAAAACGCACTAATTGAGTCTAGAGCCATGAGATTCATTAAAAGATCTCATAGGAACACTTGACATTTCATCATTTGTTGTTCATCAATAAGAACATAAGTGATATATTCTAGAGTCCTATGCAGATCTTAGCAATCTGCCAGAACATTTATGAGAGGATTTACAATTGTGATCCTTAGTGATTGAATGGAAATTCCTGCCAGGGTCAACATCAAGCAGCCCTGACAGCAGGTCACTTCGGTAATTCTTTATAGGTTACGCTTAGTGTGTCTCAAACGGTCTACAGTCGTGGAGTGATGCTTCGGTGTACTTCAGCGACTCACCTGAACTGTAGATGTACTTCGGTATATCGTGTTAGCCTTCTTGAGGGCCTCCAGTTTTAGGAACAGCCTTTGCTAGAATTAGAGACGTGTTTTCACAATATGCTGTTAACACTCTCGACATTCGAGCCTGTAAGTGCTGGAAATCCCGCTAAGGAGATTCCTTTCACGAATCGAATCCTGAAGATGAGGGTCGTTACTTGAATTTATTCAAGGTAATGCCAACTGTCCCTTATGGGATTAGGACGGCTGATTCGCCCGACCAAGGTGAATGAAATCAAGACATTTATCAGTAGAACAATTGTAGTAATCAATTCTTTAAGAAAAGATTGCAATGATCAATTGGTGTTCGTGACTGTACCTGGGAAGCTGCTGCTGATGGATGCTCGCGAGAGGAAGAGATCGTGCAGATTCTCCACATGCTCATACCAACAACATCAAATGAAAGTTCTCATCAAAATCAAAGGCAACACAAAGTTAATGATGATTCTTCGTCAATGTCAAAGAATCTTCAAAGTTTAAAGACTAAAGAACTTCATCATTGGTAACTGTTAATACAAATAAGCCGTAAAAACGTTTATTTATATTTTACGATCTTCTAATGTTTTGTCGATAACAAACGTAAAATCATTTTAACTAAACTAATAAAATACGTAAATGGTTTGAACTAATAGTTTCTAACATATTCACATTTTCACATAAAACACTAAAACAAGTATAAGTGATTTTATGCTTTAGATATACATATGTACAACAACTAGTGTTTACATATTGGGCTTAACATATACTTAACTAAGTATATACTAAAATGGGTAAAAACAAGTATATACTAAAATGGGTAAAAACAAGTATATACTAAATAAGTAAAAACTAGCAAATGGTTTTGACCCATAACCCATGGTTTTATATACACCACTTAACCAAGTTCATTGTATCCTTAAGATACATTGTACCTAGAATAAAAACCATGGATCAACCCATAACCCATGACCCATGACCCATAACCAAAATTACCCATGGGCAAAGAGGAGCGTTCCACGGATCCCTAGCTTTGTGCTAGCCGGATCCCTTGTGGAATGGATCCGTGGGATCCGGGGAAATAGTAGAGAATTTTCTCTATAAATAGTGAGCCATTTCTTCATTATTTCTCACCCCTTTTCAACCCCTTCCAATACACTTTCTCCCCTGAGTTAAATCTCACTAACCTTAGATCCAAGAGATCTATGTTTGTAGTTTTGTTTTTGTGTGATCTTCTAGGTTCCTCTTAAAGGCAAGATCACCACCTTTGAAGTCGAGCAAGCTCAAGTCCATGAGTTTCCATGCTTCCTCATCATCAAGGCTATTGAAGTCCTCTTGTTGATGATCTCTTTCTTTCTTCAAAGAAGTGTAGTGTTGAAGACATTAATGAAAGATGTCTTAAGTGTCAAGACGAAGATATTAGTGAAGGGTATCTATCGTCTATAGGATAATCACTTGTGGTAGGTGCTTAGAAGTCAAGACAAGAAGCATTAGTGAAAGGTGCTTAGAAGTCAAGACTTGAAGCATTAGTGAAAGGTGCTTAGAAGTGAAGACACAAGACATTAGTGAAAGGTGTCTTGTAGATCTAGTCAAAGGCATTAGTGAAAGGTGCCTTAGATGTACATTCGATATGGTGTGTTTCGATGTACAAGATAGACTAGTATTAGATCCAAGGATATTGATATCCTTGATGATGTTGTAAAGGAGTAGATCTCCTTTGGGATTAGTCGTTGGTGTAGTGTGGTAGTAGTTCCTCTATTGCAATGGAACTAGGTACTTAGCCTAGTACCTGATAAAGGGTAGGCGACGTTGTGATAGGAGTAGTTCTCCTAAGGTGTGGAAGAACTCGGTGGTTAGCCTAGCACCGTATAAAGGGTAGGCGACGTTGTGTTAGGTGTGGTTCGCCTTGGTGTGAAAGAACTCGGTATTTAGCTTTGTACCAGAAAAAGGTTAAGCGACGTTGTGAAGGCTTCTCCGCCATAAGGAGATTGGTGTAGTGTTTACAAACTCTCGAGTAGGTGACTCGGGGAGTGGAGTAGGGCAAGGAAGGTGTCCTTGTAGCCGAACCACTATAAATACTCGCGTTGTGGTTTGGTGCTTCTTACTCTTATCTTTTCATTACATATCTTTATTTGCTTGTCTATCAACATCCAACACACACAACCAAATAGATTGACATAAGTCGATCTAAATAGTTTAAAAGGAAGTTTTAATTGGTAAAACTATTCAACCCCCCTTCTAGTTTTCCACAATTGGTATCAGAGCTTCGTTACCAAGTTTCTTGAAGTATATTGTACTTTAAAAACTTGATACGATCCATGGTTAATTGAAAACTACAAAGAAGGTTTTTCATAAAAGCAAACACCATGTCTTTCAAAACTATATGTTTGGATGTTGAGTTGATAACAACATTTTTTTTACTTTTTCATTTAAATGCACTAATCTTCTTTGTCATGTTGATTAGTCAAAGCTCATACCCACCAAGCTTTAGGAGTCACTTGGTAACAAGAATACCTTCCTTAAGAAGGTATCTTAAACGTAAAGGAGCGGGAATTGTCTAAGTGACATTTGCTGTGTCATTTGTAAAGACATTCCTAAGTGCGCTAGAGGAATGATTCTCCTTTCACCTTGCTTGATAATTAAGTATACCTATTTAGGTATTTATATGATTATCTTTTTGTGCTCATACATGTTTTACATGAAGCTTTGTTAGGAAGCCTTTTTCCTACAATACGTGTTATATTTCTCGTCTATAGTCATAGTATATTAAACTTATTTTTCTTTCAATCCAATAATAAAACAAAACACGAGTTTCAAAAATTCCTCCTTCCTTATAAAACTCCCACCGTCGACCTATCTATCAAATCCTCACTTTTTCAAATCATCCAATTTCAAAAATTCCTCTCACTTAAAAACTTCATCTTTCTCCTCATTCCATCTTAACCGAAACCAAGAAGATCCGTCATCAACATGGTTTACATCGCACTCGTGCTCATCGTTCTAACACTCATCGCACTTGTGCTCCCTATGATGAAGTTCACATACGGAGACATTTACTTTGTGTTGTTAATCTATATTTGGATTATATACCCAATCCTTTGTATCATCCTTAGTATTGAAATGCAATATTATTAATGATCTAGCCTATCTAGGTTATTATTATCATAATGTGTTTGTCACTTCTTTTGATTTATATGTTTTATATTCTTTCGTGATACATTAGAAGTCATGTATGCATGCTAAAAGAAAATGTAGGATAAAACATATTTCGTGGTATAAAAACTGTAAAACCTTTATTTTTATCAAATCTGTTTCTGTTACTACAGATCCACGGATCCCAGAAGATATACTAGCCGGATCTCTTTTGTAAAGGAACTGTGGGATCCTTCCTACTGGAAAATAGTTTTTCATGCAAGATTAAAAACCACCATCTTTCTAAAAGTAATAATCCACTAGGATGTCAAAACCATGAGTTAGTTAAATGTTAAAAACCATTGTTAATAAAAATCTAGTAAAAACGTTAGATTATTATAGGTTGACCATAAACATCACCTCTTATTAACCCATCACTTCTATAGGTTCAACTATGACGCATGAATACGAGTTTGATTTTTCACTCACTAGCGTCTACACTCCTAACATCTCTCTTGAGCCCAACACACCTGGCAATCATGTCCGTGGGTTCAATAATCTCGAAACCCGTCACTTCCATGAAGGACGTATTGTAGACACCTCTCTACAACTCGAAGAAGGTATCAATACCTCCATCCGAACCATAGGATTGGAATGTCTTCTCAAAATTAACGAGAAAATATGTCCAAGGTTTGTATTGGAATTCTTCCGTCAAGTCGAACTCGTTCATAACGAGGATCGCTCTCTAACTCTTTAGTTTTATATCAAAAACCAAAAGTTCACTCTAACCCTTGGGTATTTTGCTCACATCCTCCGGATTCCAAATCATGGACAATGTACCTTCACCGAATATTGGTCTCTTGATTCTCTCTTCAACTTTCGTGAAGAAAATAGTCCATATTGTTCACACATACCCTCTCCGGAAGATTTAAATCGCATAATATGCAAACCTCGACCATATTACTCCAATCCAAACATTATCCATACATGGGATATCTGAGAAGAGTACAAGCCTCTTGCTCTAATTCTACGTGAAAATGCTTGGAGTCTTAGGGGAAATCGAGATATTCTTCCCGCTTGTTGTGCTCACATGTTGTACTTTTTGCTAACACAACAACCATACAATCTCGCCTATTTCTTTGCAAGGCGAATTGTAAATCTTCAAAGCTCCAAGAACAAACTCATTCCATATGGAATGTTCTTGACGCGCCTCTATCATAATGTCATGCACTTTCATCCTCAATTTCAAAGTCCGTTGTACGTACTTGTGAACAAGATGATGGAACCGCTGAACATTTCCCTCATGAAGGCATTCTTCATTCCTGAATCTGCCAACACTCATCAACCATTTGATGATCCATCTAGCGAAAACACTCAAGGAACTTAGCAGTATTTCAAATAGGACCAATCCTTTTCTATTCGTGCTTTATCAATGTAATCCTATTTCCTTCATGAAATAAAACATCTTACATTTGATATCTTGGTATTAGAACTCCTTTTTTAACTAACCTTGGGATATAATGCATTGTCAAGATCATTGCATACCTTTAGTAAAGGTTCTGCTGAGCAGATGGGCGGATCCCAAAGTTTGTGCTAGACGGATCCCTAAACTTAGGGAACCGTGGGATCCGGCAAACAGAAAAATGCAATTGCAAGCATTATATTTCAAACATATCCTTAGAACACCTCACACTAAGTTAAACATAGTATCTTAAGGCAAAATTAAGTCCTTATCAAGATAGGTTGATCTTTCCTACTCACACATAACTCACCTAGACCACACTCTAAAACGCTTGTAGGTCTACCGTTTCATTTTTTTTATCCATTACTCTTCCGCTCTTAAACTCTCACTTCATTTTTTACTTGATCCCTCACATCTAGTTTTAGAAATCTTTCGATTATGACAAAATTGTTCATAAATCAACCTCACCTCAAAATTGATCAAAGTTGATCAAAATCTAGTTTTCCCATTTCAAAGCTTCTAGGATATTCTCCAAAACACAATCCTAAGTCACAACCTGATCTCTAGGATCATTTAGCTTCAATTGACACTCTCACCTTTAGTGTCATTCTTGCTCATTCATTGGTACTCATGAAAGTTCCAAATCCTTCCATAAAAGACAATCATTAGCTACATCACTCACCACCTTCAAGTACTTAAGCACCCCTTCATTTAAGACACTTAGGAAGACTGAAACACTCAAGATGTTATAGGTCTTAGATTTTAGAAACATCATTTCCACTCTTTCATAGCTGCAGATAGCCGGATCCCTAGGATTAGCCTAGACGGATCCCTCTGAGGAGGGAACCGTGGGATCCGGATGACAGTATAGGTCAAATCTTGCTAAAACAATCATTTCAACTCATCTTCCTAACTCAAACACTCCATCTCATCTTAAATGAGTTCCTAGATCAGCGCAACCTCTGAAGTTGACTCTTGTGCATGTTAATCATCACATTCCAATGAATCCTAGTGGCTTAAGGCTTAAATATACTTGGCAATTCTCTTGGTTTATAAACCACTTTGTTAGGACCTCCATAGTCATCACTCTCACTCTAACTTTCAGCTCTTGAAATCATCTCATCATGAGAAAAACCCCAAGTAGTAACCTATCCACCAAAGAACCACCCCTGAAAAAGGCTTGTGTTATACACGAAATCTCCTCAACCGAATCATCTCCCGTCAAGCCTACAAATGATAGAATTCTTCATCATCCAATCAAACCAATTCCCAAAAGGATAGTACCCACAAAACTACCTAACACCACCATACCTCCTAGGCCAAGCAATATCATCTCCACTAAACCATCACCATTGGTTCCTAGAGCTATTTCATTTACATCCCCACTATCATCACCACACCTCTACAATTTAGAGGACTTGCCTCCTAGGCCATCTCATCCGCTTCCGCCGACAACATTCTCCTCATTAGGAGGAATAATGGTTCAAAATCAAGGTGTTAAGTCAATACTTGCTCCGGCTTCCTTTTCGCCGTCTCCATCATATAATCCTATTTGGATTATGAGAAATCATCAAAGTCAACCACCCGACCTTATGGAAGTTGACACTTCTTTACCACCACCATCATTCTTGGTCGAGTCATTCTCAAATGCACCTCCACCAATCCCTCCATCGTTTGAAGCTCCACAAGCCGCTTCACTTGATCCTTCGCATCAAGCCATTTCATTTCATCTACCACCACTACCTAGCCATGACAAAGATTGCTATCATTGTCAACATGTTGAAAGTTTGATACATGAAGTACAAGAAGACCAAAGTTTCATGTTCTATCATCTCCTCGAATGTTTCGACGAGATCAAACCTAAACAAAACATGAGCTAGAAGACTTTAGTGGTGTCCTAGCATCAAGCGTCTGGTCTAGAAATTCCTAGTCATGTATTGTCTATTTTCTTATTTTTAGAGTCATGTATATCATAACTCTTGTCTTATTAAATGGAATTACATGCTACTTGTTATTTTGTTGAGCATATGATTAATTTGTATTCATATCTCATTTATGTGATAACATTACTTGTTATATCACCTTTGCTGATTTTATTTATCAGCCAAACGGATCCCTCAGAATTGCCTAGACGGATCCCTATTAGGAGGGAACCGTGAAGACAGGAAACTATTTTCCTACTAACTTGGATCACATTTGTAGGAAATTGTGAATTATACTTGTTTTCTAACCTTTGTTTTGTAGTTATTCAATTAACACATGAAGAATTTGACACCCTAAAGCTAGGGGGAGCTTGGTGTCAAAACAATACATTGCAAAATTACTTGCAATCTTAGATTTATATCTCATAACTTCCCGTTGCAAAATTGCAATCATCTAGGGGGAGCACACCCGTCACATAGACGTACTCTTTTGCAAAATCTTGCAAATGAATTAGATTAGCATTACTTTCTTGACGCCCTTACTTAGGGATGGACTCGTCAAGGGGGAGTAACGACGAGATCCTTTCCCGTTACATGCTTTTTATTTCTTATTTCTTTTCTATTCTTCACACATTTTTCTTAAAAACAAAGTGTTGCTTTCTTTCAAAGCTCTTTTTGTTTCGACAAAAAGGGGGAGAAGAAAGTAAAAACTACATATTCAAACTTTTACGAATTTTAGCTTTTTACTTAAAATAATTTTATGTTTTGTCATCAACAAAAAGGGGGAGATTGTTAATACAAATAAGCCGTAAAAACGTTTATTTATATTTTACGATCTTCTAATGTTTTATCGATAACAAACGTAAAATCAATTTAACTAAACTAATAAAATACATAAATGGTTTGAACTAATAGTTTCTAAAATATTCACATTTTCACATAAAACACTGAAACAAGTATAAGTGATTTTATGCTTTAGATATACATATGTACAACAACTAGTGTTTACATATTGGGCTTAACATATACTTAACTAAGTATATACTAAAATGGGTAAAAACAAGTATATACTAAATAAGTAAAAACTAGCAAATGGTTTTGACCCATAACCCATGGTTTTATATATACCACTTAACCAAGTTCATTGTATCCTTAAGATACATTGTATCTAGAATAAAAACCATGGATCAACCCATAACCCATGACCCATTACCCATAACCAAAATTACCCATGAGCAAAGAGGAGCATTCCATGGATCCCTAGCTTTGTGCTAGCCGGATCCCTTGTGGAAGGGATCCGTGGGATCTCGGGAAACAGTAGAGAATTTTCTCTATAAATAGTGAGCCATTTCTTCATTATTTCTCACCCCTTTTCAACCCCTTCCAATACACTTTCTCCCCTGAGTTAAATCTCACTAACCTTAGATCCAAGAGATCTATGTTTGTAGTTTTGTTTTTGGGTGATCTTCTAGGTTCCTCTTAAAGGCAAGATCACCACCTTTGAAGTCGAGCAAGCTCAAGTCCATGAGTTGCCATGCTTCCTCATCATCAAGGCTATTGAAGTCCTCTTGTTGATGATCTCTTTCTTTCTTCAAAGAAGTGTAGTGTTGAAGACATTAGTGAAAGATGTCTCAAGTGTCAAGACGAAGATATTAGTGAAGGGTATCTATCGTCTATAGGATAAGCACTTGTGGTGGATGCTTAGAAGTCAAGACAAGAAGCATTAGTGAAAGGTGCTTAGAAGTCAAGACTTGAAGCATTAGTGAAAGGTGCTTAGAAGTGAAGACACAAGACATTAGTGAAAGGTGTCTTGTAGATCTAGTCAAAAGCATTAGTGAAAGGTGCCTTAGATGTACATTCGATCTGGTGTGTTTCGATGTACAAGATAAACTAGTATTAGATCCAAGGATATTGATATCCTTGATGTTGTTGTAAAGGAGTAGATCTCCTTTGGGATTAGTCGTTGGTGTAGTGTGGTAGTAGTTCCTCCATTGTAATGGAACTAGATACTTAGCCTAGTACCTGATAAAGGGTAGGCGACGTTGTGATAGGAGTAGTTTTCCTAAGGTGTGAAAGAACTCGGTGGTTAGCCTAGCACCGTATAAAGGGTAGGCGACGTTGTGTTAGGTGTGGTTCGCCTTGGTGTTAAAGAACTCGGTATTTAGCTTTGTACCGGAAAAAGGTTAAGCGACGTTGTGAAGGCTTCTCCGCCATAAGGAGATTGGTGTAGTGTTTACAAACTCTCGAGTAGGTGACTCGGGGAGTGGAGTAGGGCAAGGACGGTGTCCTTGTAGCCGAACCACTATAATTACTCGCGTTGTGGTTTTGTGCTTCTTACTCTTATCTTTTCATTACATATCTTTATTTGCTTGTCTATCAACATCCAACACACACAACCAAATAGATTGACATAAGTCGATCTAAATAGTTTAAAAAGAAGTTTTAATTGGTAAAACTATTCAACCCCCCCCCCCCCTTCTAGTTTTCCACAGTAACTAAAAGTCAAATTGAAGTGTGAGCGTGGTGGAGAAAGACTTGGAGACACCTAACCAATGGAGTTGACAAACGGCAGACAACACCATTAACTGATCATAAAGCATGAAGGAACGAAAATCAAGACTATTCAATATCGACACACAAAGTTCAAGCTCAAGAAAAGTAAAGACCTAATCAAGTGGAGCATCTTTTGAATGACCACCCCTTAGGGGGAGATTGTTAGCCGTAATATTATTTAATAGAAGTGATGGTCATTCACGTTTAGGAACTTTGTAACGTGTGTTAGATATCTAGATAGAATACTCATCGGGCTCGTGGATTGGGCTAAGCTAAATGGCTATAAGTTATGTTAAGCTAGCCTTTTATAAGTTGTCATCCAATCCAAGTCAATTCCACATCCTAAAAGCCCAAGCCCAAGCCCAAGCCCATAAGGGTTATTTGTAAGGAAGTATAAATACCCCTCAAATGGTCATTTGAGGGGTGTGCTTGAGTGTGTTTGTGTGTGTTTTTCTTTGAAGTATAACAACATCTTATTTCATCTTTTCTCTTTACACATACACGAGTTACATATTTCAAGTCACCACTTTTCTTTCTTCTTAATCTTTACGCATAACATATTGCTTATGTTTTACGTGTATAACTTGTGTGGTAACGTGGGTATTTGTGATAAGGTTGAGAAAAACAAGGTCCTACAAGTATGTTATATGAATTATCAACTACATGTTTCGTCTTTATTATTTCACTAGTCCCCTTTTGGATTCTTTTGTTCGGTTTTTAGCTATGCTTGTCAAGTTGTCACCATTTAAAAAAGCCAAAGTTGACTACAGAGAGAGTTGCTGATGTTGATAGTCAATAGTTCAATACAATTATTGAAGAATAAATAGCAAAAATCGTACTTCTCTTTGACTAAATTAAAGGCACAATCTAGTGTTTTCGCTCGGAGTTGCAGGCAGCCTCCTTGTGAAAAAAAAATGCGTTCATTTTCGTCATTTGCAAAAGTGAAATGACTGATTTTCCCTCGTCATCTTCTCTTTTATCTTTTCTTTAAACAGTAATTTAACTTTTTTGAAAATGTAGTTGTAAATGATAGGTTTGGCTAAGCACAGTAAGGACTACCAGTGACTTTTATTTTACCTGCCACATCAGTTTTCTCCCTCCGACGATATACATGCGATTTTTTGTCACATTAAAAACGACGTTCATTTTTTTTCAACTTTTTTCAACTAACAAATTTTAATTTATTACATGTTTTCTTTTTCTTCTTCTTCTTCTTCTTCTTTTATAAAGAGTTTACAAATATAAAACTGAAAAAAAAAAAAAAAAAAAAAAAAAAAAAAAAATTGCTTCATTTTCGACCAATATATACCGAAAACACACACACATTAAACACACACACTAAACTCACTGAAACACACACACAAATGGTAAATTGAATAGTTTTGTGTTTGTGTTATGTGGATAGATTGACACACACAAAAAATGGCCTCTCGACCAATGCTGACCAATAACCCACAACAAGGGCGATCGATACACCAATCGGTTGACCGACTGGCGATCGACCTTACTGTGTCCGGTCTTAGTAGACATTTAGTCGAAACTCCAAACATGTTTGCTTGATGATTGGGTACTGTTCTTGCATGCATCCTATCAACTCATGTATGCAATTGCTCCTACGTTACGTTGTTTTCAAAATTAAAAAAAAAAAATTAAAAAAAAAAAAAAAAAAAAACTGAAAACTGATCGTGTTTACTTACTATTATAAGAAAACCAGTGTTGTAAAAATCGGTCCAGGCGGCCGATTAATCGGCGCATAATCGCTGATCGGCCATTAACCGCCCCGATTTTCCATAATCGGCCTATTTAATCGTTTTGGTAAAAAATCGGTCAATAATCGGTCAACGGACCGATTAAACGGTCAAAATCGGATCAATAATCGGTCAACGGACCGATTAATCGGTCAATAATCCGATGTTTGTAACTTTATGTTAGAAACTTAGAACTATGTTTATATTTGAAAATTTTTCACTATAAAAATTGCCAATCCGATTAATCTCCGATTAATCCCCGTCTAACTGATTAATCGCCAGGCCCTACCCAACCGCCTCACGAGCGCCTAGCGATTTTTACAACCTTGAAGAAAACTGAACTCGAAAGTGCATGTTTGGTTTATCTTCCTTACTATCAATTACCAAAGGAAAGTTTTTTAAATGAATAGTTAAAACTAAAACACCGTTTTGTCAAACCCGTTTATTGGTTATCAAAGCATGAAATAATGAAAGAATACCATAAGTTGAACGGTTAAACCGATTTATTTATAGTTCATAAGTAGATAATAACATATATCGAAATGTGATTACAATGGACATACTGAGAAGAAATTTAAAAAAAAAAAAAAAAAGAAAAAGAAAAAAAAAACCTGAGAACTGATCGAGTTTACTTGTTATTATAAGAAAACTGAACTCATTGTGCATGTTTGGTTTATCTTCCTTACTATCAATTACTAAAGGAAAGTTTTTTAAATGAATAGTTAAAACTAAAACACCGTTATTTGTCAAACCCGTTTATTGGTTATCAAAGCATGAAATAATGAAAGAATATCATAAGTTGAACGGTTAAACCGATTTATTTATAGTTCATAAGTAGATAATAACATATATGGAAATGTGATTACAATGGACATACCAAAAAAAAAAAAAAAAAAAAGCTAGAAGGCATGATATTAAGCATCATATCCGCTGGTTACAAGCACATTAATTACACAATGTAAACATATGTAAGAGACGACTAGCAATCATTTAGAGTACCAATATATACCCTTCTTTTCTCCATTAACGTCCTCATCGGGTTCTGCGTAGACGCACTCTCTGAACTCTCTCCAAATAGACTTGAGAAGGGGTGTTCTGTCGTACTTTCTATATTCACCTAAGATATGCTTCACGGCCTCGGTGGCTTCAGAGTTATGGTAGAGTGGCATGGTTGGGAAAAGATGGTGAATGACATGATTACGAGTTACTCCATGGAAAGCATGATCCAAGATTGGCCCAAAGTCTCTGTCGACCGTGCTTAAAGCACCTCTTAGCCAATCCCATTCGGTTGTATCGTAGTGAGGGATTGCAGGGTGAGTGTGGTGTAGAATTGTTATTAAGATGAAAAAAGCACCCATAGTTACAATGGGCACTCCATAGATGTTCATTACCCATTGCGCACCCTTGACTAAAGCAACGCGGTAAAGCAAGTACCCAACGCCAACAAGTCCAAGATCAGATAAAAATATCTGAAACCGCTCACTAGCGTTAAAGATAGGACTAAAAGGGTATAGTTGGCTAACAATTCCCTCCTTATATTCTCTTCCATAAAGATTGGCAATGAAGTATAAGGGATACCCCAGAAGGAAATTCACCACAAGTCTGAAAACCGTACCCGCTGTATTGTTAAGAATTACCGAAAACAAAGTATCTGACTTGCGCCTTGGGATCCATGCAGTTTCATACTCCATGGAGCTACAATTTGCGTGGTGAGAACGGTGGGTGTATTTAAATGAATAGTATGGAGTAAAAAGAAACGTGTGTAGAACAAAACCAACGGTATCGTTTAACCATTGATAATCGCTCAATGCTTGATGACCACAGTCATGGCCCAAGAGCCACAAACCTAAAAGATAAGCACCTTGCAAGTACCAATAAATAGGCCACGCAATGTACGTAAGAGGCTTAGGTAGCATAGGAATAAAAGTATCCGCGACATAGTACAAAGCCCCAACTATTATTAAGTCGCGTAAAAGAGCTGCACCAGACCGCAAAACAGAACGGTTGAAACAATGTGGTGGTATGGCTTTCTTTATATCACCGAGCTCGAACGGTGGCTTTGAGACTGGTAACCGCTTCACGGCTTCCTCCTCCACCCTGCTAGTGTCATTCATTCGTCCCCCAGCACCCATCTTTTCAACCCGGGAAAAAAAATATGAAAGACAATTTTGTTCTAGTGATAACTGTACTACTGTCTTGTGTGGTGTGTGGTGTGTGGTGCGTGGTGTGTGGTATGTGGAGGTATATATATTTGTAGCTCTTCGTATTATTTTGAACAGATATTTTGAACATGAGTGGTGTGAAATAATGTACAGTATCTAATTTTCAACCCGGGAAAATCATGTTTTGTCTTTATTGTTTGACATGTCAAAAAACTCATCCCATTCTCAATTTAAGGGTGCGTTTGGTTTGACTAATTTGAAATTCCGGAATTTTAAATTCTAAAAAATTTAAATTTTTAAAAATTTAAAATTCCGGAATTTAAAATACCTTAGCATTTTTGGTTGACAGAAATTTATAAATATATTTTTTAATTTTTTAATATAAATTTTATAAATATTCTATTTAAAATTTTATAAAAAAGGTTTATAAAAAATTTATAAAAAAGTTTTATAAAAATTTATAAAAAAAAGTTTATAAAAAATTTATAAGAAATTTATAAAAAAAAAAAAAAGTTAATAAAAAATTTATAAAAAATTTATTAAAATAGTTTATAAAAAACTTATAAAAAAAGTTTATAAATAAAATTTGTAAAAAATTTAAAAAAAGTTTATAAGAAAATTTCAAAAATATTTTATTTAAAAGTTTATAAAAAAACAATAAGAAAAAAAGTTTATAATATTTTTTTTCAAGTAAATTAAAGTTCTTTACTTTTTGGAGACATTCTAATTCTTTTCATTTTGGCAATTCGTGAAATTGTAAATTGCTTCAAATGTCCCCATTTGAGTTACCGAACAGGATATTTGAAAGGAATTGAAATGCAAATGCCCCAAATATACTCTAAATTACCCCAACCAAACGCCCCCTAAAAGAAAATCAATGATTGATATTGAAAGCATTTTATTATTTAAGTTATTTTTTATAATTTAAATATCTTAAACCGTTAATCGTTAAGCAAAAATAATTGCACCATCGCGACGAGCATTTAATTATCTTTCTATAAACGGGCACTTTGATATACTTTCGAAACAAAATCGTTTTTTTCACAATTTTTCGTCTTTTTTTTGTTTTTTTTTTTCGAATCTAAAATTTGCATGAAACAATCACATATAATTAAACATTAATTTGAATATTACATGTGATATTAGTGTTAAATCACATATGATGTGTAATATCACATATGATATTAGTGTTAAATCACATATCACTAATATAACATGTGATATTCAAATTAGTATTTAATTACATGTGACTTTTTTCATGCAAATTTGAGTGACGAAAAAAAACGAAAAAAATGTAAACAAAAAACGTGAAAAACACGAAAAAAATTGTCGAAAGTATATGAAAGTGCCTATTTATAAAAAGATAATTAAATGCTTGTTGTAATGGTATATTTTTTTTTCGCTTAACGAATACCGGTTTGAAATATATTAATATTTGGAAAAAAAAAAAAGATGAAAGTGAGTTTTTTTAAGTGTTGGAATTAATCTCATCCATTAGATCAAATAAAAATGAATGGAAGATGAAGGGTGAAGATTGATCATTTGGTATGTAAATAATGTTTTGTCCTCCAATGATCTTAAATCTTACTACATCTGTCCCCAAATAAGTGTCCAGTTTGACTTTTTAGAGTCAAACTGGATTAACTTTGACCTTATCTATTTTTGCGGGTGTTATATAATACTTGATGAAAAATACATGAATGAATTGGCTTTTAAGTGTATTTTTCATTAGTATATTTATTTGACATTTATTTAGGGACGGAGGGAGTAATATTTAACTACTCCCTTTCGGTGTTTTTTTCTTTATTATCATCTAGATAACTATACAGTAAAACCTTTTTAAATTAATAGTTTTGGGACTGTGATATTTTATTAATTTAGCGAGATATTATTTTATCGATAAATTAATAATTTATTAATTTAAAAAGGTTTTACGTATGATTTTTAAATTTCCAACTACAATATACTAGTTACAATGTATAATAGTTAGAGACAAAAAATAAATTAGAGAAAAATATTTTAATTATCATTTTATGAATTCACATTCACAAATTAATTGAATTTGTCAAATTCATTGTTTTTTGAATAAGTAAAAGGTTAGTTTCGTTGAAACAAGGTCTAGTTACATATGACATTAATTGAATTATTTGAATTTATACAAGTTTCAATGACGTATGGCATTTATATATATATATATATATATATATATATATATATATATATATATATATATATATATATATATATATATATATATATATATATATATATATATATATATATATACATATATATATATATATATATATATATATACATATATATATATATATATAGATATATATATATATATATATATATATATATATATATATATGTATATATATATATGTATATATATATATATATATATATATATATTTAGGGAAGGGATCGGGTGGGGATTAGCTTTTAAGTAGGGATGGTGCGAATAATATCCACAGTAAATTCAAAAAAAATAATTCTAAAAAATATGAAAAAAATTAAAAAAAAAAGAAAGAGGATAACAATTTATTAAGAATCGCAGAAAAAAAATTCAGAAAAAAAATCATTTTCATGGTTAAAAGGTATAATGATATTATGGATTTTACTAATATCACCGTAATTATCATGCTTTCTTAATATCACCGTAACACTAGCAATACTAACTAACGCTAGCAGTACTAACTAAACTAGCAGCACTAACTAAGACTAGCAACATTAACTAGACTTAGCGTACTAACTCCTCTTTTACATTCTTTTTTAATAACACCGTAACTTTTCTTAATATAGTAATAAAAAAAGCAGTGATATATTAATATCAAAGTAACTTTTTAAGTAAAATTATTAATATCACAGGTACTTTTTACATGTTTTCTTAATATCAAAGTTAATTTTTTTAATATCACCGTAACTTTTCTTAATTTTTTTTAATATCATAGTAACTATCATGTGTTTTTAATATCACGGTTCATTTTTACATGTAAAAACACTTAAAATCACGGTAGGTCTCATAATCAAAAACAAAAAAGTGCTCATAAAAATATGAAAAAATAAAAAAATGAAAAAAGATAGCAATAGTAAGGATTGCTCAAAAGGAAAAAAATTAAAAAAAAAAAAAAAAAAAAAAAAAAAAAAAAACATTTACATGGTCAATTGGTACCGTGAAGATAGCCCGTATCTTGTCTTTTTTACAAAAAGTCAAAATCAGATCTGGAATGAGCGGTCCAGATCTATCCGCACATCTACACGAATTAAAAAAATCCGCACCTGATCCCCCCCCCCTCTCTCTCTCTCTCTCTCTCTCTATATATATATATATATATATATATATATATATATATATATATATATATATATATATATATATATATATATATATATATATATATATATATATATATATATATATATATATATACACATACTACTATATAAAGCATTTAAGTTGTGGGCTCCACAAAAAATTAAGATAAGGAGCTCCAATTATTGAGTGACATGTGTCGCTTCTCTAACTAAAAAATAACAAAAAGGGAGGAGCTCTAACAAAATAAAATAAAGAGCTCCAATAATGGGGTAACAATGTCACTTCTTAACTAATTAATCATCTTTATTTTTAAATTTAAATATCTTTTAATTCGTTTAATTTTTTTATGATCTAATTTCACTATAATTTTTAAATTTTTGTGCTCTTTAATTCAACATCCATTTTGATATATTTTTATGAGTTTTTAGTTTTTGCATTTTTAGTAGGTTTATTTTATTTAGATTCAAAATTTTATAACTTTAACGTTTATTTCAATCAATACAAACTTTATTTATCAAAATCATTTACTTTTGGTAAAGTGTTTGACGGGAAAGAGATTGTGAAGGTCTTTTTATATGCTGGAATAATGATGTCACGGGAAAGATACGAAAAACCCAAACAAACACATACAACTAACACATATACATTTGAAGTGTTGTGAAATGAATTCACTAAGCGGGTAGGGAATTGCGAGGAGAGTTGGGTTAGCAATTCATTACTATATAACTATATTTATCACCGCCGCTGTGCGCGGGTATCCAACTAGTATATATATATATATATATATATATACACACACACACACACACACACACACACTAGGGTTTCAAAAAAGTTATTAACTTATTATTTTATTCATTGAGGTCTAAATTTGTACTGGTCCTAAGTTAGGACAGGACAAATTATTAATTTTATCGAGTTTATTATTTTATCGAGTATAAATTTATAGAGGTTTTACTGTCCTTGTCAACATTTTTTATAAAAAGAAAAAGTTGATTATAAGAGTGCTCGGTACAGCCCAACTTCGTATGCCATTCGCCAACCCACGCATTAACGGCGCCGTCATTCTGCATCGGCCAACTCATCATTCGTCCGCTGCTGAGTTTTCAGCCTTTGCACCAACATACCGACATTTGTATTTATTTTTACTTTTTCAAAATTTGCACGTTTTGTAACAGTAGTAAATGGCTAAAAAAGAAAAAATACGTCACTTTTCACTTATGAGTATTCACTTTTAACGAAACAGTATTCATAAATTCTATCCAAATCATAATTTAACTATACTTTTACGTACGCTTCTATTTTATCTTCCAAAAATATCACAACAAAACATAAACGATTGGCTACTTAACAATATATTCCATCCGTCTTCCGAGTCCGCTAATTCTAGTTCCCCGTCACCCGCTAAACCATCATCCGTCCCTTTTTTTTATTCCCAACACCCACAAAACCCGATGCCATCATTCCCACAATATGCAAGCCATCATGCGCCCCCATCATTTTCACAATACCCGCAAAACCCGATGCCATATTATCCACAACCCTATTTCGCACCATAAATGAACCAAGATCACTATAACCAAGTGGCTTTTTTGGCACAACAACAACAATACGTCAACCAAATGAATCTCGGTAATTCTTCATAACCAACACAATTGATGCCACCAAGAGCTTTACACCGACGGGCTAAGTCCGGAAGATGTGGCGTGGCCGAGCAAGACATTTGGCTCAAATTAGTATGTGTCGTATCGTAGTTTTTATTATTTGTCGTATCGTAGTTTTTAATATTTGTAGTATCATACTTTTTAGTTTTTATATATATGTAGTATCGTAGTTTTTATACATTTCTCAAAACATTAATTGGCTATCTTAATTAGGCTATCCGACTGAACTAGATGGATCCACTTTGATGAATGCTCATATTTGAGTATTTGCTTATGGAATGCCTCACATTAAGGTGACAGTATTCGAACCTATGGCCCTTTGTACCCAAAACAGATGGGCTGACCAGACTGCGCTACACCTCGTCTCACCACCCCGGAGCATATAGATCCACCCGATCAATGAACACTCAAACCGAACTCACCCATCCTTTTGGGCACATGGACACGAGATCCTAAGAAACATCTTTTGTTTTCAAAATCGGCCTCTAGCAAGACAAGGCGACGCAAAAAATCCGTATAGTGCAGGTGCGCTCACATTTTTTTGCCTTACTCTTGCACTTGAATTTCAAGTATCCATATCGTATTTGTATTTATATCGTATTTTAATATATCGTATTCGAGTTTTAATTTAAAATGTGTTTGTTTGAAACAATAAAATTATATATATATATATATATATATATATATATATATATATATATATATATATATATATATATATATATATATATATATATATATATATATATATATATATATAGACAAGCGTTCAAATGAGAAATCTATTTTTTGTGAGAATGCGAGAAGACATCCTAACCCTTCATCTAATCCTCCTCCTAATTCAATCCAACAGCTGAGATCGATCCTCCCGATTTACACTAGAAATTCAATAAACATTGGCATTTTCGACCATTTAGTTTTCAGACTACTATAAAAGATTAAAAACACACACATCTCTCATTTTAAGTGTGAAACCCAGAAAATTCTCTCAATAAATCATCACTAATCACACCCGACCTTCGTAACGTTCATCACCCTCACCACCATACTTATTCACCGCCGTAATCGGTACCGTCCAACCACCACTATGTTCATCAGCACTCTCTCTAGGTTCATCAGCACTACCAACCACCACTATGACCGTCCGCCACAACAATCATCACTGATTATCACCATGCGTCATTGATTATCATCATTATCATCATCAGTAAGTGGGAATTAAGCTTTTGATTCAATGATTATAGATAAATTATTTTTTTCTATATAATAAGTTATATATTTTGAAACTGAAGATGAAGTTGAAGATATAGATATAGATGAATGTGTCTTTCAAGATTTAATATTTAATTTTCACATGTGAGCAAGTTGTTCGAATTTAATTTTCACATGTGAGCAACTTGTTTGAATTTAATTTTCACATATGAACAAGTTGTTCGAATTTAATTTTCAAGGTGAATTAAGTTTATTCGAATGTTTGATCTAGATAAATTCTTTTTCGTGCTTTATATGTTTTATGTTAGCTATTAGTTATGTTGATGTGTAATTTAGATGATTATGTATACTTGATGAAGAAATTGAAAGTTGAACTTGTTTTTTTCTCGTTCTTTGTCAATGCACACTAGGTGTTCGCTGAAATGCTAGTTTTCTTCACATGTGAAGATAGGTAGATGTTTTTAATTGGCGCCCATTATTAGCTTAATTCATGTAATAAAACCTCCCGAGTTTCAAGATCTTGTATATTACTTTGTATATAGAGAAACTTATGGCGCTTGAAACTAATATAGCCTACCTCATTTAGTAGTTTTCTAAATGGTCACCAGTAGTAGTCCTTTTTTTTTCTTTGTGAAGAAGTTGTTTCTCACATGTGAAAAAAAGAGGTGTGCTGAAAAATGATAAGCAGCTTGATTGGCCTTTACGTTTTGAGTGAGAACCGCGAAGGCTAACCTAGTATGCGGGTTTGAAATCGTTTCTCTTGGTATGTTTTCACACGTGAACAAATAGTAGTGTCACATGTGAAAATAGTTTCTCAACTAAGTGTGATTCTAGTTATGGCAGTCTGGTGGTTTGGGAAGATCTTACATATGAGTTTCAAGATAATCACTCATAAAGTCAGAATGGTACAAACATGCCATAAATGTCAAATTTTGTACGTGCGAAAATGCTGCCTAATGGGTACTTTAGTAAACCTTGTAAAGGCACGTATACATCATACACATTGTTTTTTATATGTGATCTTGTGGTATATTGACTTGTCAACTCTTTTTTCCTCAAAATTATGACAAGGGATGTGGAGGACACTGATACCGAAACATAGAAACTACTAGCAGATGTACCAAAATAACAGATAGGCGCTTTTGTGTTTTTGTAATTGGTTTTCCTTCTACCACTTGGGTGAACTACTTGAATAGGATTCATATAAGAAACGTACTATCAAATACTATTAAATTGTGATATGTGTCTAAATACACATATATTTTATATTATTTAAACCCACAAAAACAGCCAAAAACACACAAATGACTATATAAATATTACAGATATCATTGAAATGTGTTTTTATGTGACTCAGGTACAAAAATATTGAAAACAAGTAAAAAATGATCAAAGTTCACAAAATTGTCATTTTCAGTCCTTGGAGTTTCATAAATTGGCAGAACTAGTCCTTGAAGGTTTAAAATGAAAGAAAAGTCAACTTTAGTCCTTGGGATATCAAACATGTTCACAAATAATCCCTGGATAAAAGTTTTCACAAATTGGCAACTTTTACCCCTCAAGTTTCAAAAGTTGTCAAAATTAGTCCTTGGCTTGCAAAAATGGAAAATTATCTTTTATGGTCCTTGTACTAATGAAACTTGGCAAGATTGACCCTTGGAATAACTTTGAAAGATTGGCAGGTTCGGCCCTTCAACAATTCAGAAATTGCAAGTTTAGTCCTTGGGCTTATCTATTATACAAACCAACCAAACCCTTTTTTATTACATAAACCCAACAAACAAACCCAGGCCCAATCCCTTTATAAATAAAACCAGGGTCAACCCAGTCAAACCCACTCACCCTTCACCTTTCCCTCCACCTCTGCACCCTCCATTACCACCTGGTATTCCACCTCCACTTGCTCACCCACTCTCCCAATCCTGTTCCCTCCACCTACACTACATACCAAGAATCATTAATTGTTCTAAAAATGCTCCAAGTTAACCAAAACAGTAACAAGGACTTTTGGCGCCAATTTGCATTTCAAAGGCCAGGATTACTTTGACTGATCCAATGGCCATGACTCAAAGTGGGAAAGATTTAGAGGAACCCAAGGAACCCTAATGATCATATATAAAAAGAAGAAAGAAGCCAAGAGAAAAGAAGACAGCTTTTTTATCTTATTAGTATAAATATGTATTAGGTGAAAAATAAAAACTTAGTCTAGAATCTTTATGTTCTAGCTCATTTTACTTTTTGTCATTTAATTTTAATGTAATCTTTTAATTTCAGTTTAATTCAAGTTGAGATTCTACTTCCAGTTTTAAAATTTTATGCAGCCTTGGTATTTTTTTTACATGTTCTCAAAATTCCTGTCATTTGTGTTCTAAACCTTGTTACAAGTTGGCTTTGGCTCATTTTGAGCTCATGTTAATGATCTCGATACTAGTTCTCAAGTTTTCCAAGTTTTCATAACAGTTCATAGTGTTTCCGATCCAGTAAGAGGGTGTTTGGATTTGCCTTATTCTTGGGTCAAGAGTCATGTTTTTACCCATTTTGGTTCTGAAATCAAGTGTGAAGTATTTTGCAAGTCATTTGGTGAAAGTGAGAGTCATAAATTTAGATGTAAAAAGAGCTTGGTAGTGTTATTTTTTTTATCAATTTGTTTCTGTCTTGCATTAGCAGCCCCTTATTTAGCTTGTAAAAGCTCCTTGTAAGCTGGATAAAGGGGGCAAAAGTGAGCTAGGTGGGTGGACCTTATGTGCCAAGAAGCTCAGGGGTTAATTCTCCCTCTAGCTTATTACAAATAAGCTTTAAAGTGACCCTCTTGTTCCTGTTCTACTGCAGTACCACGGCAGATTCTACACCACATTTAAAGTGCTTATCAGGTTCCATTTTTTTGCTTATTTAGATCTTTAGGTATCTATTAGCATAACTAGATTAGGATAGATTATAATTAGCTTATTAGGTGTTTATTTGTAGCCTTTTAGTGCTTATTCTTAGTTTAGGATTTCCCTAGATTACCACTTGCCCCACTGCTTATTTCCCCATTTCAAGTGTTTATTTAAGTTGCTTTGGTTGATTTTCAGTATATTAGATTAGTACTCTTTAGGAAGTAGTTTGTTTGTGGCCTTTGAGAGCTTATTGTAGCTTGTTTTTCCCTTTTCAGCCACTGTTCCAAACAGCATCTTTGTCTTCTTTTTTACTTTCCTATTTGCCTTTTAAGTGCTTAGTTATTGCTTATTAGGGTGCCGTTGTTCCTTAGTTGTTGTTTTAGGATTATGATGCTTAGTCTTTTAGCTTGTTTGTAGCTTTTGTCGATTTGTTGTAGCTTATTTTTCCTTGGACTGACCTTATCCCAAACGACCCATTCATGTAATTTTCAAGCCTGCTGTGATAACTTTTTTGCAGCTTACCTGGAAGTTTTCACAAGTTTTACTTTTGTCAAAAAAATCCTACTTTAATCTTACTTCGGTTTGGCAAAGAAAAAAATCAAAAAAAAAAAAGTGACAAAAAAGGGTGGGAAGTGGGACTTGAACCCACGATCTGTCTGCTACTCCTGCCCCACGACAACACACACACACCTCTTACCCAACTGTTCTAGGGACTTGTTCATGTTTCATATTGCATAATTAAGTCTTTAAGGTACTTTTCAGTTTTAAGAGTAGTGCTTATTTACCTTTTTCACAGCTTATTTCAAATAGCAGCGTGCTCATTTTTTATTTTTCCTTGATTCAGTATCATGTAAGGTATTTTCTGTAATTTTTGTATAATTTTCTAAAAATTTTTAGTATTTTTAATTAATTAATTAGTGTAAAATAGTTTTTAACTCGTAATAAATAAAATAAAAGTCAAAAAAATACCCGGCTTTTTCCTAAAATTATTTTTAGTCAATTAGAATGTAGGAAAATTATATTTGCACTCGTAGGATGTAAATTGCATTTTTTATCTAACGATTTTAAATATAGAATTAAAATGACTTCAAAGTCTTTATTAGATTTAATTTCCTTAGTGTAATCAATCATAACCCCTTTCCTGTTCAATATCACCCGATCACAGATTCGTTGTATTACAGTGTTCACACCTCGTTGGGACTTAACGACCCGGGGATACACTAAACTCTTCTGGACTTAATTGCATTCTGTTATGAGCTGTTTGACTTTTATGGTTGACCATTCACAAGTGGTTGACTAATAAAAGATAGACCGTTTGGAGCGAATCAAAATTTGGCGCCGCTGCCGGGGAGGTGTGCTGCGTTCTACGAATTTGAAGCATCAGTGTTGTTGAATATACATCCATTGTATATTTACCATCCTTGTTCATATTTTCTTATTATTATCATATAAAAACAAAACGGTTCCCGAAAACATTTTAAAATCAGTTTTCAACAAACACAAAAACCCAAAAAGATTTTCTTTCTTATTTTTACAAAATGTTTATCCAAAAATCCAAAAATATCCATCTTTACCCTCTCACATCTTTGATTCTTCATCCCAACCCCTCTGTAAACCTTTGATTCTTTCCTATGTCATATCCACACCATTTTGGTTGCCAATGGTGTGGTGGCCCTCATAATGATGATAATTGTCTTAGTTTTAGCATGGTAGAGTCAGGAAATGGGTCTGTCTATAACCAAGATCCCTATTCTTACCATGACACATCTGATTCATTCTACCAGCCACCACATCATGAGATATTGACATATCTGTGTAAGTTTTGTGGAAGTCCTCACCAAGGATTTGAGTGTCAATCCGGAAACGCGTTTGTCTATGAACAGTTTTCTGGTAACACTCAGGACTTTGGAAATGACCAAATTCCATATTATTCACATGACCAGCCACAACAATCATTTTGTTGTGAGTACTGTAGAGATCCACACTTTAGCTCTGATTGTCAAACAAGGAATCCATTTCCTTGTAACAATTACGACTCTTCGTATCATAACCAACCTCTACAGTACCAAATGAATCAGGCACCACCTCAGCCTAAGCCACTTCCTCAAAATCTTCTCCTTGATCTTTTGGATTTAGTGAAAGATTTGAAGGAATGTAAACATTCCCAAGATAATCCAAATCAAAAATCCATGGAAGAATTGTTAGCCGAAGAGCAGGCTGCTAAATTAGATTCCCAGATTGCCAGTGAAAACTCTATTAGGGAATTAATTAAAATACAAAAAGCAGCCAAATCTAGCTCTCGATTCCGTTTCATTCCTGATGACAGTGATGATGATGATACCCTTGATATTCTACAATTTTTTAAAGATTCATCAAGTTCAGCAGTTGAGATTCCATCCGTGGAAATACAGGGAGAAAAGAATATGACTGAATCACTAGCAGTAGAAATAATGGAACTTGTAGAATCCATAACTGCTAGTCCTTTTCAACTCCCTCAGTCTGTTGTTATCACGCCCGAAATTCCACTCACTCTCTAAACATGGGGGATGAGCATCTTGACACTGTTCCTGAAAAGGAATCGGACGAATTCATAAAGTCTAGTGTTGAGAACCTTGTCCCAATCCCGAGAGAGTCACAGGGAACTTCTGATCATATGTGTGATTCTCTTTCCCCTCTTGAGTGTTCAAAAGATCATTTTGAAACTTTCTCTGATCTTAGCGACGATTGTGCTTCCTATGTAAACATCGAGTATGTTGAGGCATCACTCCCACAGTCTGATCCTCTTCTTGAGGAGTTCACCGATGAACTCGCTCACATCAATCCACTTTCATCAAAAAGTGACGATGATATCTTTGATTTCGAAGCCGACCTAGGAGAAATTGAAAGTCTCCTTTATAATGATCGTTCACTCACTTCTCACCCTAACAGTCCAATAGAGAATGTTGATCACTTTGTTCCCGAAACATTCAAAGCTACTTTCACCAATCCTCTATTTGAATTCGAATCTGAATTCACTTGGATTTCTAACAATCCAATCTTTGACGAGGATAGTGATGAGCCCACAATGGAACAAGAGTTCACAAATTCACTTCATGTGAATGATTCTCTTCATGAAGAGTTCTCCTGTGAACTCACTCATATCATATATCCACCGGAGTATGATAACTTCTACTTTGATCTAGACACACCCGGGATATGTCTAGACCAATTGAGCTTAAATGATGAGATTCATGCTATTATGAATTCTCCTGTGGGTGATGATGAGTTAGTCATGATGTTTATCATGACTTTCTTTCTCTTCTTCACCTATCCCGTGGCTTCTCTTGTTCTTCACTCCTTCGGGAATGAGGACACTATCTTTGACCCCGGCATTTTCATTTATTATTTGTGAGTCGGATCTATGTATACCTCATCGGTGTGGAACTTTCACCCGTGTGTACAAACATCTTGAATGAAAGTCCGATGGAGATTGTCTCTTCCACTTACTTCCCCATGAACAAATTAATTCGGGGTCGAGTCAAGCTAGCGACTCGGTAATCAAAACAGTAGTTAAACATGGGTTTTCACCCGTGTGTACCACCCTAGTGTGGGGGAGTTGCCCCCGCTGTTGTATATAAGTTTCAAGTAAAAAAAAATGTGTGTATATAACAAAAATAAAATAATGGCCGTAATATTTCCCTTTTACGTTTTAAGTTTCAGCATAACCGCCGGTACTTTGAATATTGAGGGCAATATTCATTTCTAGTGTGGGGGGGAATTCTCACAAATTTTATCATGTAATTATACCACCCAATTCCCCCATTTTTGGCCAAATTTTTTTTGGAGTAAGTGTTTTGCACTTACTCAGCATATGGTTATCAGTCCACCATGTCTAACCCACATAAGGACTGGCTAATCCAGGAGCAAACGGCTCTTGGTAAAGATATCTCAAATCCGTTGACGGCTTGCAATTTGCCCAAAATTGTATGGTGTTCAGCTCACCATATCTTTAATTAGTGAAGAGTTGGCTAGCCCGCAAGTTTATGGCTTGTGGTAAAGGCAGTTGGAAAACCATAATTGGTAATTAACTCACCAAAGATAATATTGATAATTTATCTAAGAGTTGGCTAGTCCAGAAGCAAACGGCTTCTGTTAAAGACAAATCAAAACCGTTGAAAGCTGGTGGTTTGCTCAAAATCATTTGGTTATCATTGTACCAAGGTTCTTACTTGAACTGAAACAATTGGCTACTCCAGAAGTAATGGCTTTTGGTAAAGAGATGAAATCCATTAATTTTTTATAAAAGATTGCTAGGGACTATCAATAGTTTAGTGTGGGGGATTTGATATGTGTCTAAATACACATATATTTTATATTATTTAAACCCACAAAAACAGCCAAAAACACACAAATGACTATATAAATATTACAAATATCATTGAAATGTGTTTTTATGTGACTCAGGTACAAAAAGATTGAAAACAAGTAAAAAATGATCAAAGTTCACAAAATTGTCATTTTCAGTCCTTGGAGTTTCACAAATTGGAAGAACTAGTCCCTGAAGGTTTAAAATGAAAGAAAAGTCAACTTTAGTCCTTGGGATATCAAACATGTTCACAAATAATCCCTAGATAAAAGTTTTCACAAATTGGCAACTTTTACCCCTCAAGTTTCAAAAGTTGTCAAAATTAGTCCTTGGCTTGCAAAAATGGAAAATTATCTTTTATGGTCCTTGTACTAATGAAACTTGGCAAGATTGACCCTTGGAATAACTTTGAAAGATTGGCAGGTTCGGCCCTTCAAGAATTCAGAAATTGCAAGTTTAGTCCTTGGGCTTATCTATTATACAAACCAACCAAACCCTTTTTTATTACATAAACCCAACAAACAAACCCAGGCCCAATCCCTTTTTAAATAAAACCAGGGTCAACCCAGTCAAACCCACTCACCCTTTACCTTTCCCTCCACCTCTGCAACCCTCCATTACCACCTGGTATTCCACCTCCACTTGCTCACCCACTCTCCCAATCCTGTTCCCTCCACCTACACTACATACCAAGAATCATTAATTGTTCTAAAAATGCTCCAAGTTAACCAAAACAGTAACAAGGACTTTTGGCGCCAATTTGCATTTCAAAGGCCAGGATCACTTTGACTGATCCAATGGCCATGACTCAAAGTGGGAAAGATTCAGAGGAACCCAAGGAACCCTAATGATCATATATAAAAAGAAGAAAGAAGCCAAGAGAAAAGAAGACAGCTTTTTTATCTTATTAGTATAAATATGTATTAGGTGAAAAATAAAAACTTAGTCTAGAATCTTTATGTTCTAGCTCATTTTACTTTTTGTCATTTAATTTTAATGTAATCTTTTAATTTCAGTTTAATTCAAGTTGAGATTCTACTTCCAGTTTTAAAATTTTATGCAGCCTTGGTATTTTTTTTACATGTTCTCAAAATTCCTGTCATTTGTGTTCTAAACCTTGTTACAAGTTGGCTTTGGCTCATTTTGAGCTCATGTTAATGATCTCGATACTAGTTCTCAAGTTTTCCAAGTTTTCATAACAGTTCATAGTGTTTCCGATCCAGTAAGAGGGTGTTTGGATTTGCCTTATTCTTGGGTCAAGAGTCATGTTTTTACCCATTTTGGTTCTGAAATCAAGTGTGAAGTATTTTGCAAGTCATTTGGTGAAAGTGAGAGTCATAAATTTAGATGTAAAAAGAGCTTGGTAGTGTCATTTTTTTTATCAATCTGTTTCTGTCTTGCATTAGCAGCCCCTTATTTAGCTTGTAAAAGCTCCTTGTAAGCTGGATAAAGGGGGCAAAAGTGAGCTAGGTGGGTGGACCTTATGTGCCAAGAAGCTCAGGGGTTAATTCTCCCTCTAGCTTATTACAAATAAGCTTTAAAGTGACCCTCTTGTTCCTGTTCTACTGCAGTACCACGGCAGATTCTACACCACATTTAAAGTGCTTATCAGGTTCCATTTTTTTTGCTTATTTAGATCTTTAGGTATCTATTAGCATAACTAGATTAGGATAGATTATAATTAGCTTATTAGGTGTTTATTTGTAGCCTTTTAGTGCTTATTCTTAGTTTAGGATTTCCCTAGATTACCACTTGCCCCACTGCTTATTTCCCCATTTCAAGTGTTTAATTAAGTTGTTTTGGTTGATTTTCAGTATATTAGATTAGTACTCTTTAGGAAGTAGTTTGTTTGTGGCCTTTGAGAGCTTATTGTAGCTTGTTTTTCCCTTTTCAGCCACTGTTCCAAACAGCAGCTTTGTCTTCTTTTTTACTTTCCTATTTGCCTTTTAAGTGCTTAGTTATTGCTTATTAGGGTGTCGTTGTTCCTTAGTTGCTGTTTTAGGATTATGATGCTTAGTCTTTTAGCTTGTTTGTAGCTTTTGTCGATTTGTTGTAGCTTATTTTTCCTTGGACTGACCTTATCCCAAACGACCCATTCATGTAATTTTCAAGCCTGCTGTGATAACTTTTTTGCAGCTTACCTGGAAGTTTTCAAAAGTTTTACTTTTGTCAAAAAAATCCTACTTTAATCTTACTTCGGTTTGGCAAAGAAAAAAATCAAAAAAAAAAGTGACAAAAAAGGGTGGGAAGTGGGACTTGAACCCACGATCTGTCTGCTACTCCTGCCCCACGACAACACACACACACCTCTTACCCAACTGTTCTAGGGACTTGTTCATGTTTCATATTGCATAATTAAGTCTTTAAGGTACTTTTCAGTTTTAAGAGTAGTGCTTATTTACCTTTTTCACAACTTATTTCAAATAGCAGCGTGCTCATTTTTTATTTTTCCTTGATTCAGTATCATGTAAGGTATTTTCTGTAATTTTTGTATAATTTTCTAAAAATTTTTAGTATTTTTAATTAATTAATTAGTTTAAAATAGTTTTTAATTCGTAATAAATAAAATAAAAGTCAAAAAAATACCCGGCTTTTTCCTAAAATTATTTTTAGTCAATTAGAATGTAGAAAAATTATATTTGCACTCGTAGGATGTAAATTGCATTTTTTATCTAACGATTTTAAATATGGAATTAAAATGACTTCAAAGTCTTTATTAGATTTAATTTCCTTAGTGTAATCAATCATAACCCCTTTCCTGTTCAATATCACCCGATCACAGATTCGTTGTATTACAGTGTTCACACCTCGTTGGGACTTAACGACCCGGGGATACACTAAACTCTTCTGGACTTAATTGCATTCTGTTCTGAGCTGTTTGACTTTTATGGTTGACCATTCACAAGTGGTTGACTAATAAAAGATAGACCGTTTGGAGCGAATCAAATTGCAAAGCTTGAATGAGTAGGAGAACTTCTGCATAAATATCTAAAGTAAAGCACGTTGTGTTTTCCAAATATTTGACTTATTTTATCTTGGTTTTTTATTATTCATTATTTGTTTAGGTATTGTACCCAATGCACATGCTTTTAAAATGTTTTTATGTAGTATTATGATCAAGATTGCCTACTTAACACGTGTCATTAGCTAAGAACCTCTTTGTAACAGTTTTGTTTTGGATCACCAGGTGGAACATACATTAAAGCTATTTTTCATTGTCCACAAGCAACTATTTGGTGGTCGACTTGAAGACGATAGATTAGACAAGTACGTAGGTATGAGCACCCTGTGGATGAGCACATCTTTCTCGTTTAAGGTAATTAGAACCCTAAATTCTTGTAACAACTAATTGTAGATAATATGTGTTCATCGAATGTTCAGTTAAATTTGATTATGGCTATAGTTTTTTGTTTATGCTAAAATACGTTGTGCTCCCTTAAGTTGGTTCTCACTAATGTCAGCATGCAATCATCTATTTTCACATGTGACAAGTTACAAGACATATATTTTCACATGTAAAAATATATTAGTTACTTAGATTCAATCCAATTTCAAACTCTTTTGCTGCCTGCTTATCTAGTGTACAAAACTTCTGGAACTTGTTTATAGTTACCGGACGTTTAAGGTTCATAGTTCAGGAAACAAACGATCAGATTCTAATGCTTTTATGTTATTATGCAAAACCATACTATAGCTTTCGCTCCTTTTTATCTTTATAGCATTATCTATAGGAAGTGGGTAGGTTCACGATTGTTGATGTTATTGTCATCGTGCAATAAGGCTACTAAGTTGTGGAATAGTCTGCTTGCTGCAGGGTGCAAAAGTTCTGTGATTTGCCATTCTGTCCTAGCTTCCTCGTTGGCTTGCCACTGTTAATTAAGTGTATTGTCTCTAATAAAAGTAATCTTCTATTATTTTATACATTACTAGGAAGGCGCATTACTATTCTGTTATGCTTTCTTATCATGGATTTAGTTTTCGCTCGACAAAGGTATAGGTGAACGACTTCAATAAGCACATTTACAACTACATAACCTCAGTTCAATTTGAAGATTGCTTGTAATATTTGTTCATGTGTCAACATTAATCATTATGCCTTATATCGCTGCTACATATGAACAAATGGATAGATTTCAACAACGTTCAACAACTGGGAACTACTATCGAAGTAGTTTCATAATTTATAAGCGTGAGCCAAAAATATTGGGAGTTACCCCTAGTTCATCTTACAAAGTTCTAGCAACCCACCCATTCTTTGCAAAATCAACTAACTGATTACATGTTATGTTTTACTTGGTATTGCATCTAGTTCTATAAGAAGCTCGAGGAAAAGCAACAAGCGAACGAGGCAGAGAAACTGGAAAGCAAAATGAGGACCAAGGTAACTTTTCACTAGCACTTGTCTCCATGTACACATGATAATGGATTAGCTAATATGCCTATACTTTGACAGAGATAGTTTTATTATAGTGTTAGCTTTCAGCACATGGCTTGTTTAAACTTTAATATGCATTTCTTGTCATGGTTCCAAGCGGAAAAACATACAATAACGAATTCGCACTTTATAGTTTGAAAAACTTAAGTTCTACATTCACGTTGAATGTTAATACCGTGACATGTCTTATCGCTTCAGAACATGTTTGGTTTAATGATGTTTATATTAATATGCTTGCATATTTGGTTTAATACGGCGATAACTGTTTTACTTGCTACTTTCACGTTTGACAGTTTCAGGATAGAAAAATCATAATTTATCAGCATTCAGCATGTGCCTTGTGTAAACTTAGCTCTTCTGTAACATAAGTTTCACGTTCATATAGCTATTTTTTTGATATATGATACGTTAACCTATATTTGATTTGCATCAGATGGATGGGAAAGACGGTGGGTTAAATCAGACTGGAAAAAAGATGACAACATGGTTGGGGAGTGGAATTATACATTTGGTAAATGGAATGGAGATGCTAACGATAAAGGTAAACACTTTATCCATTCGTTTTTTTACGGTGATTGTAAATGCTTATGCATAAAAAATATTTATGTGGAGGTAAGTTGCTGACAAACTTTGTTCCGGTCGTGAATAATAGGCACCAAGACCAGTGAAGACTACAAATTTTACGCCATTTCAGCTGAGTACCCTGAATTCAGCAATAAGGATTAAACACTCGTCTTCCAATTTACTATCAAGCATGAGCAGAAGCTTGATTTTGGTGGTGGATACATGAAATTGCTTAGTGGTGGATGTGGACCAAAAGAAATTCGGTGGTGACACCCCATACAGGTTATTTACCACAGACCCGTCTTCCAAACTATCATAAATAATTTCTCATGTTTGTATTGCTCATAGCTTAAAATGTTTTAACTGGCAGTATTATGTTTGAACCTGATATCTGTGGGTATGCCACTAAGAAGGTTCAAGCCATCTTGACATACAACCGGGAAAACAAATTAATCAAGAAGGACGTCCCTTGTAAAACCGACTAGCTTTCACACGTTTATACCTTCATCCTCCGCTCTTGATGCTACCTACCCTATCCTCATTGATAATGTAGAGAAGGAGACAGGAAGCTTGTACTCTGATTGGGACCTTCTCCCAGCTAAGCAGATTAAGGACCCCGGGGCCAAAAAGGTAAATTCATATACATGGACAATAAGTTTGTTTATACAATGTTACCAGGCCCATTTTTTCTTAACAAAATTAGAATCTAGAAGCTCAACAAAAAAAGTGACACGTGGAATCAAATATAAAAACAGATTAGTGAGCCTGGTAGTAGAGCAATGGCTGAGCTAACCGTAATCGTAATCGTGTTTGTGCTTGCATTCTCACCGGTCGTCACTTCTTCACACTGTTCAACTAACGGTTTGTTAAATATACTCCATCACTTTTATATATACAATTAAACTTATTAAATTTTGTTATTATATAAGCTGTTGTTGTATATGATTTACTCTAATTGAATAATTTGTTATTATTAATACTAGTGTTTTCAAGTTATTATTATTTTTCAATTGAAGATGTTAGATTAATAAGCAGGCTGCTTTATTCCAAAGTGCTTATTTAAGATGAAATTAGAATAACCTTTTTACCAACATATTTAACCTAAGCCTTTTACAAGTGAATGAATTTGATTGAATATTTTCAATAAATAATTACTTTCTCAAGTATTATTGCGTTTTTCACAAAATGAGCAAATCCAGACACTATTTTCTAAATGACAGAAATGAAACTGTAAATGGTGACAAATGGAACAAACCGTTTAGTTTAACGGAAATGAAAACATAAATTGTGACAATTGGGACAAATTTTTTAATAAATGGTGATCGTATCTCACAATAAGCAATCCCAAACCCCCCAAATGGTGATAATATCATGGTTAAACATAATTAGTTTTTGTGGAACGTTTGAATCAAACAGCTTAAACGTTCATCCAGACACCCTTTTAGTAGGAAATTTAATAAGGTGCAAGTTTGAACCAAGCGAACATGATTGATATCTGACTTGAGATTGAGCATTCTCTAACTCCATATTCTAGTAATTTTCTCGGTTATGACACGTTAGAATGTGTATGATACTGGAACCCTAAACACTTTTAAGTTCAGATACCTACTCGGTATAGTGCATTGCCATTTTATAGTCTAATTAAGCTCATTACCTGATACACAAACTCCCTAGTGATTGCCGTCCTTTTCCTTGTTATTAATAATGCACAGGAGTTTTTTGCAATGGTAGTGAAGACGTTTAAGAAAGTATCTTTTGTATATGTTGGATGCTATACAAATATGACTCGATTTCTAGAATCATTTTCGAAAGTCAGAGTGTCCAATGTGATGATGGAACTGAAAAAGATGAGTCTTGCAATTCGCCTCTTTAAGCAATTTTTAACCAATGCTGAGTAAGAACTCTAAAAACCCCTTTTGCTATGAATTTTGAAAGTCCTTCTCTTTATATGATTAATTATGGCTATGTATATGTATCATTGTATCATGAAAGTGCTTTTTATATGAGTAATTTCCTTACAATAATACCACTGAACTTTTTCTTTCATCTTCGCTTTGGCTATCAAGCTCGAATGCCTCTAGTATTGTACTCATGATGGAGGACATTATGATCGATATGATAGATAAAAGCGAGACAGTTGAGCTTGTACATCTCGCATACGAAAGTGCGAAAAAGGAGCAAAAGGTGATAATTATGCTTTCATTCATCACTAGTTACATTGCCTGTATATGATTTAAATACTGAAATATTGTTACTCTTTTAGATTACTTCGCCTCTTTGTTGGAAATTAGGGAAAAGAGTTCTCTTGAAGTCTGCTACTAAAGTCCAACAACATCTCCCATTCCCAGATAATGTAATGGTAATGTGTTTGAGCATTGCGCTTCTTTACGATTATTTCTAAATGATAACAGAAAACGATGTTATTGTCCAATGTTCAATAACTACTTTTCTTTTTCAGAAGTTTATAAAAACTATTCCAGCTACAAATGATACAAGCAAGTTAAGGACATATGCACCTCGCATGAGGAAATACTCTGAGACATTAGAGGTGATATATATGGTTTATTAGTCCTTAAGTTATTTTTACTGAAAACTTAGTTTTGAAATAGAACAATTTAATGGATTCAAACATTATGCTTTTCTAAGTAATTTTGGTTTACTTTTGACCTGTTTAACCCGCTAACTTAATTTATGTTTCATTTGTACAGTTGAGAAAGGTTTCTTCTCCCCATTGTGGCCTGATATGTGTCAAAGGATACAAAGTAAAGCAAAGTGTTGCACCAATTCTTGAATCCATTTTTAAGAAACACGGTGACATTGCATCTGGAATTTTCAAAACAGTTTCTATGAGACAATCTATCCTTGAGGTTGTGTGTGAAGTTGTCAAGCAACTTCAAACTAACATTTTTAGTGCTACAACCAATGTTGCAAAAATCGGTCAACTCGGCCGATTAATCGCCGATCAATAGTTAATCGGCCGAGTACCTTGTCGATTTTTGAAAATCGGTTGAAAAATCGGCCTAGGAAAAAAATCGACACTAAGCAGTCAAAAAATCGGCCGAATCGGTCAAAATCGGCCTAATCGATTTCAAATTGATGACATCCTGAACATTGGGATGACAAGGAGTTCATTGTTGACCCTGAAGACAAGAAACCTGAGGTAATATACCACCAAGTTCAATTACTCTCTTTATATCTATACTGGGATCGAGGACCGATTGTTATTTTTTGCTTCATGTTTAATACATATGATAAAATATACTATGTTATTTTAATAGCTAAGTTTCTAAAATAGGGCAATTTACTAGGTTATGTGCAAATATGAATCAAGAATACACTTTGGGTAAATTTTGACCCATTAACCTATTCATGAATAATTGCGTCAATATTGTCGGAGTCTCCTTTTCAAATTTGCACGGGTACTCAATCTGATGAACCATTGCTCATATCTGCGCTACACATGAGGTGAAAAGTATATTTATTTTCTTTGGTAATAAAAATTTATAAGAAAATTCAGTTACTTTCATGTTTATGTAGCTTATGTTTGTTGAGCATGGGGCATCCATTTGATGAATTTGTTCTTGGTCACTTCTTATGGGAACGTGTTCTACATGTAGTCTAGATGATTATGCACTATGCTTCTGTTGTTGTAGCCGCATCACCTTCTACGGTAAGGTATGTTACTGTTTCATTTCTAAAATAGATTACTATATATTTTAAATTTTCTGCAAGGTGTGGTATTTATTTACTAATTTTCATCTACACTAGAGCATGGATCAATCTTGTATCTGAGTTGCAGCGCTAGGTTTGTTTACTAATTTTCTTCAGGGGTATGATGATACAATTATTCGAGCCAATGAGGCATTAGAGTTTGCAAAGATTATACCGAATCACAAGTTACATGTTGTTAAAGGAGCCAACCAAGGGTTCTTGAAGCATCAAGATGAACTAATTTCCGTTGTTCTGTCTTTCATAAAAGAACCTGCTAACCATAACCAAGATAATGCAACATGAAGGGAAATACATTATAATGTAAATAGCGTTGATGAGTGTATGTACATTGTTGATCAGGTTATCACTTGTTTGTGGTTCGTAATCAGATAGTACTCTCAGTCCCATCAGTATGTGTTTCAGATTCCTGTTGAGGTGTGGAATCGTTGTATCCAACTCAGATTCCCGCTAAGGATCGGGTGGTCTGCTGGTCACATCACAATCGCCCTTAGTGGTGCATGATTGTGAAGCCTCATTAGATGATATGTAATAGATGATGATTAAAAGTATGAGCAATGATTAAAGCTTTGATGTATTTTTTATACTAAAAGTGCAAAAATAGGAGATATTGATGTTTGATAGACCAATATTTTAGTTTTGTAATAAATATCTTCGCGCGTGAAAATTATGAGCAATGATTGAAGCTTTAACCTTACTAGCGTACCTTTTATAATAGAAGTGTAATTATAGGAGATATTAATATTTAATAGACGATTATTTAAGTTTTGTAAGAATATCTTCACATGTGAAAATTATGAGTAATTATTGAAGCTTTGATTTTACTAGCATATTTTTTATACTAGAAGTGCAAAAATAGGAGATATTAATATTTAATAGACTATTATTTAAGTTTCATAAGAATATTTTCACATGTGAAAACTTTGAGCAAGGATTGAAGCTTTGATCATACTAACATATTTTTTTATACTACAAGTGTAAAAATAAGAGATATTGATGTTTAATAGACGATTATGAGCAAGGATTGAATCTTTGATCTTACTAGCATATTTTTATATCAGAAGTGAAAAAATAAGATGTATTAATGTTTATTAGACGATTATTTAATTTTTGTAAGAATATCTTCACATGTGAAAATTATTAGCAAAGATTGAAGTCTTTTTAAGAATATCTTCACAACTTGGTCACATGTGAAAATATTTATGTCGTAGCTTTTTAAGATGCATAAAAAACTTAGTTACATGTGAAAATATTTGTCCTGTAACTTAGTCAGATGTGAATATATATGTAACACCCCGACCCGACAAGGGTAAAGATATCACAATACGGTTTCATATCAGAACTTTAACTAATGTACAAAAGCGGAAGCCTTTACAAAAACTTACAAAAGATAGTATAAATAACTAATCTTCCAAATAAATCTAAGATCTCTATGGTAAAGTCTTGCTCTCAGCTCTACTCTCAAACCCAGATCAGCTATCCCATAAGCTCATCTTGAAATGCTTAATACCTGCCGCAGGAAAAGAAAAGTGCGGCTGAGCTTACAAAGCCCAGTGAACGGATATAACGAAACAAAAACAAAACAAATATACGAATAACAAAATAAAATGAAATAATGACGAGGGATCTTTTAGGATTCTGCGGAAGCACAAATATACAGAAATCCAAACAACCACATAACAGTTTAAACATCACATAGCACATTACTGACGCAGACACAAACATATCAGGTTAACCAAACATACAACATTTCAATAACAAATTACGTATAAGCCAAACAGAAAGTCTAAAATAACTAAGACACTTTTTAGCAAAATAAACATGGCATTCATACAAATCAATTAATCAACATTTAATGTACTTAATTTAATATTGCAGCAGCGGAAATAACAGTTCAAATCATGGCAGTCTCACAAACAAATAGAAACATAGCAGACAAACTATAATTAGAAAGACCAAACAAACATAGCATAACCATTAGCAATTATCCAAACAGATATCATAAGCTAAACCAGTTTTCAGATCAAATCCTAGCATCAGCAGAGTTCAAACATGGCAGATCACATAGGCAATAAAACACTAACACATTCATCCCACAGTCCAAAGAATTCACATAACAATAAACTAACATGACATCAGATTTCAGCATACGAATCATACTTAAAACATATTAAACATACAAAAGCATAAACACATATAATAGCATATAATAAGCCTTGCACATAATCATAAACATTTGAACATTACAAATCAGAACCAGAACTTAACATAGAAATAACAAATACAGATTTAGTTAACTACCTCGAGCCCAGAACATATCATATCAAAATCATCATACATATGCATGAATCATCTTAGCAAATAATTTGGAGTAGCTAGCTCCCAGAAGTTGTGAAGACGCGTATTGCACACGACATCATTCACCAGACAAATCATATCGGATAACAGATCAGATCTAGGATGCATCCATACGCCCCACACACAGATAGTGGCCATATAATATATAGCGAGCTCATAAACAAATAACAGAAAGGGACGTGGCAGAACATCACTCTACTGCCCTAGAGTCATATCAGAGGTGCATCACTGATACGGACATGGAATCCCCATGACTAGTGAAATATTTGGCTCGGGTGTCAAACTAACTTAGGTCAAACAGATTATCATAAATGACACAGATCATAATTCATCATAAAGGTCACATATAACTTATCAGATAGTTCACATCATAAGGTTCATATTCAGATAATCAGAAGTCAGAGGTTCATATCATAGTGGCATATCATACATTCATAAGCAGAATTTCATAATCAGAAGTTCATAATCAACCATAGCAAAGTTCAACAAATGTGTATATCAGAGTCTTCCTAACATAAGTTCACATCAGATATTGCATAGTTCACTAGAACATAGTTCAGATAAGTAACAGATCAAACATTCAGAAAAGGTCCATAGCAATGGCATTGGAAATCCTAATAAGCATGGGAGATATGACGAAGAAAGAAAACATGAGAGACCTTTACTGAAAAGGTCAGAATATCTGAATGATAACACAGGTGTCTTAAAGTAAGACCGAATATCCGTACCTTAAAGCAATTGAGAGAAAAGCAACAAATGAACGAATACGAAGATGTAATGTCGCGTCTCCTTCAACGAATCTACACGGATTATGATTATTTAATACTTATTAGTATCATTAATATTATAACGGATTTATTGCATTAATACCTTTAGAGTTGTCAGAATATTCTTATTTTAGTGACAGACGAATTCTCAACATTTTAGGGTATTCTTCATTAATTCACCAACTTTCTATTTAGGTTCTAGGGTTTCTCATACTCTTTAAATATTACTAACCACGCATTAAATTCACATGTTACTTCTTTTAATGATTTCCAAATTTAACCTAGAACGTAAATGATAACAAATCGAAATTAACTTAAACTCATACGTGTCTCTACAAAATCAATTTGCACTTGTAGAACCCATAATTACTCAGAATTACAAATTACACCCTTGACATCTTTAAGTTTCACAATCTAACCTTACTTTATCAGATTTTACACTTTTAACCCAAAGGTTTTAGAATTTACAAAACGTACCCTAATAAATTAAATACAACTCGAATAGCCCTTTAAATATCCAAAATCACAGGTTTAACCCCCACACTTATTTTTAGACGTTTAGGACCTTTATTTTACTGTTCACAAAAATAACCCTTAATTTTCAATATTTACAAAACCAACCCAAAACTTTTGTTTAAGGCCGAATAGACATAATTCAAATACAAGCCCTAAACCTAATTTTAACCAATCATTGGCTCATCATTACTACTTCATTAATTACCTTCCATGATTATAAGGAAACCCTAGTTTATACAAAACCCTAATCGCCCCTTTTTAAAACCTTTCCTTTTTATGCTTTTTCGAACAAGAAAAACCCAAGACAATTCACACAAGCTTCAAATCCTTGGACATGTATTTTATTCAGGTTGTATATCATATACTAGCTTCTGGAAAAATAGATTCATGATCTCTAAAAATATTATAAGCTCATTCGTTAATTATATACGCTTTTAGGGTTTTAGGTTCCAAATAATTCCATACGACTTATTAAACATGCATGGCCAATTTTTATGTGTTCTATATGACTTATAGGACTGAAATCAACATTAGGAACTTACCCTTGATGAGCTTGAATCGTTAGAACAAAAGAAGCACAAAACCCTCACTTGTCGAAACCCTAATCTTCTCAAAAACTCACAACGATTACCACAGCAACTCTGGAACTCAAACACTATTTTTCCCACCTTCTATACCTTGAATCTCGTCCAAGAAAAATGGTCTCAAGCTCTGGAAACTAGAAGTCGATTTGTGAAGGGTTTTTAGGTCGGTTTTAGGGTTATCGGCAATAAAGGATTTATGGGAACCGAATTTTATATATATACTTGAGCTATTATTTTTCTTGTGGGCTTTATAATACATTGGACTTAAAATAAATGGTCTTTTAATGATATAAATTATATTGGGCTTTTATTTAGTTTTATTTCTTTTATAAAGTTAATTAAATATTTTCGGCTAATATGTAAAATACAAAACTAATTTTTATAAAATCATAAACTATAAAAACTACCTTTACAAAGTGTTTAATATTTATTTAGGTCATGTGGGATATTTCTTAAAATTCTCTGAATGTACATATCTTATTTGGTATTCTTTTGAATAAATTTTTCATACTTTTGATTGTAGGGTTATTTTGGTCTTTTGTGAACTTTAGAAATTCCAGGTATTACAATTCTTCCCCTCTAAAAGAAAATTTCGTCCTCGAAATTGGACAAGGCGGAACAGAACAGAAAACGAATCGGATTTCAGAACTTCTAGGAATAGATCGAACGTTAATCTGATCTCAGAACAATGGATTTCTTATCGGAATATTCAAACTCAAACTTATTCAGAAATCAATTCGATAGTCAAAAATACTTATAATAGATAATTATATACTTATCAGAATAATGGCGGAGAACAGATGAGACGCAGAAAATCAAACGACAAATTCTAACTTATTCAGATATCAATGATGAGGACATCATAGACATATACGGAATAAATCCTATCGGCCTCAAAAGTTAAGACATATAAGGTTAGGGTGGTCATAGCAATCTAGAGGTTCGTACAGATCATAACAACTTCGGCTTCAAGCGTACAAAACTTATACGAAACAGATATCGATGAAAATCTCACAAATAGGTACAAAATTCAAACGAACATGAGAAACACCAAATAACAGATACCAATCAAAGTCTCTACACACATCAATCACAGGCATTTCCCAGACGTCGTATACCTTCAATAAGTTCAGATTATGTGATCTCAGTATTATTACGTTGATCAGGCGTCATAATACTTGCATCACATAACAAGTTCTTATTGTCACTATACTTGGTCTCGGGTCATGACACAACACATAGCGAATATCATAGCAAAACAAACCATATAGAGATAATATACAGATAACAAATAATCCTACTACAATAGGCCAAAACCACATGAGTATACCATCATAATGGTCATACCTAATCAAACAATAATAAAAACAACATCATATAGGAAATAATTAGCAGACGAAACTGATGAGGACTAATGGAAACCCAACGAATCTATCAGAAAGAAAACAACGAACAGGACTATATTATCAAATTTTGTTTATTCCATTAATCAAACAAAATTCGCAAAAATCGTCTCAAGATGATCTTCCAAAACAAAACCTAAAAATCCTAGATTCAAACGTCAGATGAAAACAAAAGGGCCTAGCTCAAAATCAAACGTCAGAAAATTCTCATAAAGAGAGTAATAAATCAGGAACGAAACTCCTATTCTTGTGTCGGATTGAACCTACTAGTAGCCGTAGACTCCGTTTCCGACTCCACCTCGTACTCTTCCTTGGTTTCCTCTTCTTCCTCCTCCTCTTCGCTTATCCATCCGTTCTTGTTTCCTTCAGGCTGTGGTAGGAAGCCACTAGCAAAGCCACCTTTACGCTTCCTCTCTTCCTCCTCTGGCACACGATCCACGAAGGCATACAGATCGCGACTCTCAGCTCGTCCTACTCCTTCATCCTCAACGAACTTGGGGCACCTATCATGATATGTAGTAGTGAAACCTTCGTTGTCAACCACCTTAGTTTCATATTCTTCCACCACCTCTCCGTCAATGGTCCTCAAGGTCAGCTTCTCCTCGATGGTACATGGCCACATATTGGCCGGAACTTTTATCCTCTTGTTAGTCCTCTTCACTTTACCATACCTCGTGCAGCCCTTAGCAATGATAACGGCCCACTTCGTCTTCTCCTTATGTTGCCTAGTCGGTCCTCGATTACTCCTATCAGATGAACTAGTGCGACGGGGAATAACCATCTAAAAGAAATTCCAACTATCAGAAAAGTCGAAGTACTATAGTGTACGCAAAGAAGTACGCAGAAAGGAAAATCCTAAATCTACCCACTTCTCACAGGTCATAGCCTAAGCTCTAAGGGTCCTAAAACCTAGAGCTCTGATACCATAAATTGTAACACCCCAACCCGACAAGGGTAAAGATATCACAATACGGTTTCATATCAGAACTTTAACTAATGTACAAAAGCGGAAGCCTTTACAAAAACTTACAAAAGATAGTATAAATAACTAATCTTCCAAATAAATCTAAGATCTCTATGGTAAAGTCTTGCTCTCAGCTCTACTCTCAAACCCAGATCAGCTATCCCATAAGCTCATCTTGAAATGCTTAATACCTGCCGCAGGAAAAGAAAAGTGCGGCTGAGCTTACAAAGCCCAGTGAACGGATATAACGAAACAAAAACAAAACAAATATACGAATAACAAAATAAAATGAAATAATGACGAGGGATCTTTTAGGATTCTGCGGAAGCACAAATATACAGAAATCCAAACAACCACATAACAGTTTAAACATCACATAGCACATTACTGACGCAGACACAAACATATCAGGTTAACCAAACATACAACATTTCAATAACAAATTACGTATAAGCCAAACAGAAAGTCTAAAATAACTAAGACACTTTTTAGCAAAATAAACATGGCATTCATACAAATCAATTAATCAACATTTAATGTACTTAATTTAATATTGCAGCAGCGGAAATAACAGTTCAAATCATGGCAGTCTCACAAACAAATAGAAACATAGCAGACAAACTATAATTAGAAAGACCAAACAAACATAGCATAACCATTAGCAATTATCCAAACAGATATCATAAGCTAAACCAGTTTTCAGATCAAATCCTAGCATCAGCAGAGTTCAAACATGGCAGATCACATAGGCAATAAAACACTAACACATTCATCCCACAGTCCAAAGAATTCACATAACAATAAACTAACATGACATCAGATTTCAGCATACGAATCATACTTAAAACATATTAATCATCTCTTAGCATAGCAGACGGTAGTCACATAAACATGCAAAAGCATAAACACATATAATAGCATATAATAAGCCTTGCACATAATCATAAACATTTGAACATTACAAATCAGAACCAGAACTTAACATAGAAATAACAAATACAGATTTAGTTAACTACCTCGAGCCCAGAACATATCATATCAAAATCATCATACATATGCATGAATCATCTTAGCAAATAATTTGGAGTAGCTAGCTCCCAGAAGTTGTGAAGACGCGTATTGCACACGACATCATTCACCAGACAAATCATATCGGATAACAGATCAGATCTAGGATGCATCCATACGCCCCACAGACAGATAGTGGCCATATAATATATAGCGAGCTCATAAACAAATAACAGAAAGGGACGTGGCAGAACATCACTCTACTGCCCTAGAGTCATATCAGAGGTGCATCACTGATACGGACATGGAACCCCCATGACTAGTGAAATATTTGGCTCGGGTGTCAAACTAACTTAGGTCAAACAGATTATCATAAATGACACAGATCATAATTCATCATAAAGGTCACATATAACTTATCAGATAGTTCACATCATAAGGTTCATATTCAGATAATCAGAAGTCAGAGGTTCATATCATAGTGGCATATCATACATTCATAAGCAGAATTTCATAATCAGAAGTTCATAATCAACCATAGCAAAGTTCAACAAATGTGTATATCAGAGTCTTCCTAACATAAGTTCACATCAGATATTGCATAGTTCACTAGAACATAGTTCAGATAAGTAACAGATCAAACATTCAGAAAAGGTTCATAGCAATGGCATTGGAAATCCTAATAAGCATGGGAGATATGACGAAGAAAGAAAACATGAGAGACCTTTACTGAAAAGGTCAGAATATCTGAATGATAACACAGGTGTCTTAAAGTAAGACCGAATATCCGTACCTTAAAGCAATTGAGAGAAAAGCAACAAATGAACGAATACGAAGATGTAATGTCGCGTCTCCTTCAACGAATCTACACGGATTATGATTATTTAATACTTATTAGTATCATTAATATTATAACGGATTTATTGCATTAATACCTTTAGAGTTGTCAGAATATTCTTATTTTAGTGACAGACGAATTCTCAACATTTTAGGGTATTCTTCATTAATTCACCAACTTTCTATTTAGGTTCTAGGGTTTCTCATACTCTTTAAATATTACTAACCACGCATTAAATTCACATGTTACTTCTTTTAATGATTTCCAAATTTAACCTAGAACGTAAATGATAACAAATCGAAATTAACTTAAACTCATACGTGTCTCTACAAAATCAATTTGCACTTGTAGAACCCATAATTACTCAGAATTACAAATTACACCCTTGACATCTTTAAGTTTCACAATCTAACCTTACTTTATCAGATTTTACACTTTTAACCCAAAGGTTTTAGAATTTACAAAACGTACCCTAATAAATTAAATACAACTCGAATAGCCCTTTAAATATCCAAAATTACAGGTTTAACCCCCACACTTATTTTTATACGTTTAGGAACTTTATTTTACTGTTCACAAAAATAACCCTTAAGTTTCAATATTTACAAAACCAACCCAAAACTTTTGTTTAAGGCCGAATAGACATAATTCAAATACAAGCCCTAAACCTAATTTTAACCAATCATTGGCTCATCATTACTACTTCATTAATTACCTTCCATGATTATAAGGAAACCCTAGTTTATACAAAACCCTAATCGCCCCTTTTTAAAACCTTTCCTTTTTATGCTTTTTCGAACAAGAAAAACCCAAGACAATTCACACAAGCTTCAAATCCTTGGACATGTATTTTATTCAGGTTGTATATCATATACTAGCTTCTGGAAAAATAGATTCATGATCTCTAAAAATATTATAAGCTCATTCGTTAATTATATACGCTTTTAGGGTTTTAGGTTCCAAATAATTCCATACGACTTATTAAACATGCATGGCCAATTTTTATGTGTTCTATATGACTTATAGGACTGAAATCAACATTAGGAACTTACCCTTGATGAGCTTGAATCGTTAGAACAAAAGAAGCACAAAACCCTCACTTGTCGAAACCCTAATCTTCTCAAAAACTCACAACGATTACCACAGCAACTCTGGAACTCAAACACTATTTTTCCCACCTTCTATACCTTGAATCTCGTCCAAGAAAAATGGTCTCAAGCTCTGGAAACTAGAAGTCGATTTGTGAAGGGTTTTGAGGTCGGTTTTAGGGTTATCGGCAATAAAGGATTTATGGGAACCGAATTTTATATATATACTTGAGCTATTATTTTTCTTGTGGGCTTTATAATACATTGGACTTAAAATAAATGGTCTTTTAATGATATAAATTATATTGGGCTTTTATTTAGTTTTATTTCTTTTATAAAGTTAATTAAATATTTTCGGCTAATATGTAAAATACAAAACTAATTTTTATAAAATCATAAACTATAAAAACTACCTTTACAAAGTGTTTAATATTTATTTAGGTCATGTGGGATATTTTTTAAAATTCTCTGAATGTACATATCTTATTTGGTATTCTTTTGAATAAATTTTTCATACTTTTGATTGTAGGGTTATTTTGGTCTTTTGTGAACTTTAGAAATTCCAGGTATTACAATATATATCTTGTTGCTTTTTAAGATTCAACTTTGTCACATGTTAAAATATATGTTTGCATCTTGTAGCTTATTAATATGAGTAACTTGAAAATATATTTTCACATGAGAAAATATGTCTCGTAATTTGGTCACATGCGAAACTATATGTCTCCTAGCTTACTAAGATGCGTTAATAAATTGGTCACATGTGAAAATATAAGTCTCGTAGCTTTTTAAGATGCGTGAACAACTTTTTCACATGTGAAAATATATGTTTATGTCTCGTAGCTTATTAAGATGCACGAACAAGTTGGTCACATGTGAAATATGTCTTCTATATCTTAATGATGCGTGAACAATTTGGTCACATGTGAAAATATATTTCTCGTACATTTTAAGATGCGTGAACTACTTAGTCACATATGAAAATATATGTATAATAATTTGCTCACATGTGAAAATATGTGGCTTGTAGCTTTTTAGGATGTGTGAACAACTTGGCCGCATATTAAACTATATGTTTCGATGTCTCTTAGATTTTAAAGATGTGTGAACAACTTGGTCACACGTGAAAAGTATATGTTCATGTATAAATGTTCGTGCATGCACTAGTCAATAAAGTTTTTTCACACGTGAAGAAAAAAGTACATGGCCATCTATAAATATATGTGTATTTACTAGTGTTTATTCATATATGAAGAAAAAAGTATTCTATGCTTATATATAATTGTACGTGTATTTATTAGTGAATAAAAGTTTATTCGCACGAAAAGAAAAAAGTATATTAGCATGTATTAATGTATGTTTATTACTAGTGAAGAAAGTTTATTCACACGTGAAAAAAGGCATATGCTCATTAATATATGTCGGCGTATTTCCTAGTGTTCATTCACACGCGAAGAAAAAAAACATATGAAAAAATATATATTGTCATATGTATAAATGTGTGTGCGTTTACTAGTGTTTATGCACACACGAAAAAAAATCGTATATGCTCATATGTATAAATGTACATTTATTTACTGGTGTTTATTCACAGGCGAAGGAAAAAAGTACAATGTATAAATGCATGTTTATTTATTAGTGTTTATTCACACGCGGAGAAAAGAATATATGTTTATGTATAAATTTATGCGTACTTACTAGTATGAATCTAGCAATGTGTGATTTTTCTTATGATGCTCTATGCACACATTGGCTATCACTTGAAGGAGTTACATTGTAGTGCTCAGTGTCTCATACTAGTTGAGGATTCTTGTCAAGGGATTGCCGTCTACTTATATTTGGTTCGTATAAGTATGGAGTTTCGTGGATAGTAAAAGATTTAAGATACAAGTTTGGGAAATTCTACTTCTTCATCAAATTCGTTATACTCGGTTTTCTTCACAAGTAATCATTAAATGGAGCCTACAGATTTGAAGAATCAAGAAGATGGTTAACATATGGTTTTTAGGGGAAGCTTGTTGTTAAATATTTAACCATCTACATGCATCATTCGAGGGGAAGGTTTTTGCTATTTCTTATTGGTATTTGTACTACTGGTTCGAATTTCTTTTGCCTTAATTTTATTTTTAGCAAGCTTTTTGGTGATCTTCATGGCGGGTATCTTGAGGCATTCGAAGGATGGATTAGTTGTATGATATTGGTTCGAGGTGGTTTTGAAGATCAAAGTTGCTTCTACTTAGCTTCTCCTAGTGGATTATGACAAAAAGGGAAGAAGGCATTACATAGAAGATTTGCAACTTGAAGATTCTTGATGATTGCATGTTTAAGGGGAAGTCGACATGTTTCATGACATCTTAAGTTTAGGGGAAGTTTGTGCTTATTTGGTTTTGTCATTATCAACTAGGGGAAGATTGTTGGGAATTATATTTGAGTTGATTATGACAAAACATGAAACGTGAAGGACTTATGAAGATAAGGAAAGACAATGGATCTACTTGTTAAAGAAGTATTTATTATTTAGTCCCTAGTAGTATTTGTAACCCTAGTATCTCTATTATATAAAGAGATACAAGGAATTAGATTTAGTGTGTGTCAAGATGTGAACACCAAAGGTGTGTGTGTGTGTACAGGCGTTAGGGGAGAACACCTAGGGTATTAGTTAGTCGATTAGTGTTTAGTATGGTAGAGATGTTTAGTCGATTAGTAGTTTAGAGATGATGACGAAGAACTTTGTTAATAATAACAAACGATGTTTTCTTATTCCGCTGTGTATTATAATCATTGTTATTATTATCCCCTAGAGCTTATAAACGATCTTATCAAAAAAGTTTATTAACACGTGAAGAAAAAAGTATACGCGCACATGTAAATTATGCATTAGTATCTATCTGGGGTCGGATGGGTCTCTTGATTTGTCTCTACAAATTTAAGATTTTCATTTCTCTCGGAATCTTCTTTGTCGAGTAAAGCTTGTTCTTTCATGGCTTGCATAATCTGCTTCACTGTCTTTTCCTCTTCTTTAAGATTAGACAGATGTAAGGGGTGTTACGTTTCATAAACTCATCATACTTATTTGAAACGCACCATAGTTTATCAATCTATTCATCAGCAGAGGCTTGATAATGACTTTACAAGGAGTATTTTACAAAACATAACATGGCATATATTAGACTTTTAACATGGCACCAACTACATCCTGACAAATAATAGGTGCAAGATCCCAAAAACCAGTGGATAACTGAACGTTCTACTTGGTGAGTACACAAACAGAACAACCTAACTGATTTACTATTAGTGTTCAAAGAACAATAAAAAACACTAATCCAATCATCTCGTTTATAATCGAACGTTCTACTTGGTGAGTACACAAACAGAACAACCTAACTGATTTACTATTAGTGTTCAAAGATCAAGAAAAAACACTAATCCAATCAACTCGTTTACAATTAAAAAAAAATCCCTGATGATATCCACCTGTTGGCACCTCACATTGAGCGTTTCTTGATGCTTATTAGTTCCAAGATCGACCACCACTGTAACCACGATCACGAAAACCACCACTCCTGCTCAAGACACATGTAAATATAGAGTTAGTTTTAAGCAAAATCAGCTGCTAAACTAAAATAACTTGTTTAAGTAAAATATTTGTCATCATAACGTATTTCAATCTTTGAAACAAACAAGCACGACCTGATTGAGGATACCAAGAGTAGCAATTTCAACCAATCAACATATAAACGGGTTTATTCAAGTAATATCTCATCTCTATCGGGTCAAATGGGTAACTACTATAGTAACAGGAATGAGTAAAACATATTAAGTCGAATAAGTTCAAAGTTGCGCAAGTGTATTTTAATGCATGAAACATCCTAAATCATTCTATTCAAAACTATTATCATGAAACATCCTAAATCATTCTATTCAAAAACTATTATTAAAATACCCAAAAAAAAAAAATCATCATGGTTGACATGATTGATTGTTCATTAAAAGCAAGATTTTCGACAGAATGTAATTCAGGTCAACCTGGACCGTTCAACATATACCCGAAAAAAAAAAAAAAGGCTGACAATTATCAAATAGCAATTTTGTCCTTCACACAAGAAGAGTTGAATAAAATCGAATCAACCAACCTGGAGGTGGAGGTGGAGGTTGACCATGGTCTATTGATGCTAGATCAGGATTGACTTTCTGGTAGGCCTCCTGAAGGATGGCAATAAGTTCTTTAGCAAACCTGGCATTAGTAAAGAAAGTGTAGGTTGTCCTCGGCTCTTCCTGTTCTACCAATCCTATCAACATAATCTTCAAGTGAACCCAGTAGTGAAATTCATCATAACAATGTAGCCTATCTGCAAAAACATGAATAGGCCATTACAATGCTACGGTTTCCAGTTGTCTGTATGACAGATTTATAAAAAAAAAAAAGCAAATTATTTATGTCAAAAAGACACAAACATAAGGTGAATAGAATCTTACTGTCACATCTGATGACTGCTTAATTACATCCCTTGCTAAATTGTCACTCTTAGCCCATACAACACAGTTCTTGCATTGTGTCCTCTTGACCTGCAATTAGTCTAAAGTTGTAAGATAGAATAGAATGCATGTGCAAACAACCTGTTCACAACTTAGGCTTTCATAATTAGAAGCAACAGACATGAACGCAAGGTTTACACAAGTCTGAATGTGACCTTTATGATGTCACCGTGATGAATACTTCACCAATGAGTAAGTTTGCGCTTTATACACATATGCGTCAACAAAATCAGAAGAAAGGGTATTTGCGAAAATATATGAAGACTCACAACAGAAAGAATATCGTGTGCAAGCCCCTTCTCATATATTGGAGGCCCAACTTTTGCATCCACAACCACCTTCTGAACGGAACTTGAAACCAACTGTAGAACACGCCAATCCGTATACATGTAAGTCACAAAAACGAGAAAGAGCGCAAAATGCAGCATTATTTTAGTTAGACAATATTAAACAGGGCACAACGTAAGAGTAAGTATATATGCAATTAAGGAAATGATGGACGCTATTATACCTTCACCGCATCTTCCAATGTAGGAACGGCCACGTCATGAGTAGCATCCAACTCTTTTATCTGCAGTAAGAAGCTAAAATATACTCTTATTCAACGTTAAACTTACATAATGGCACTTATCAGAAAGAAAATGTTGGCACTAACATCACACCAGACAATTCAATAGCGCCTAACATATGACGCAAGAAAGCCTCACCTCCTTTGCACTCAGGTATCCAACCTTGGATGAACTGTTCCCATATGAATCAACTCTATGAATACCTCAAACTAACATTTATCTAATTATTTGTACATTAACACTATAATCATATTCCAACTCACAAACAGTAGAATAAAAAGTTACAAAACAGTAGAAAAACGAATATTGATCACATATCCTGGAAAATCATAACATCATTCATGTGAATCCGGGAAATCATAACTGATCCAATAATTGCACAGTTGGAGATGGTTTTCTCAATGGCCTCTTTGAATCAATAGCAATACAAATTGCAGGATTTCATAGATTTCAGTCACCACCGAAAAGTTGAATAAAATATATAGAAGTGGTAACTTTGGCCCAATTACTTATAAACAGGTTGACTGGGTCGTATTTAAGCTAAATGGGACAAATCAGGAAAATTCGTTAAAAGAGAAAAGCGCAAAATGGGATGAAAATGAAAGTCTACTTTTTCAACGGCTCCCACCTCTTAAATTAGGTTATCCAAAAATTCAGGTTACTATAGGGTTTGTAATCATAACTAATGCATAAACTATATATAATTAGAATAGGACATCAACCCCGACCCACTCATTTTGACACGTACTAAATTTGAATCTATTCAAGCCAAACGAGTTTCTATTAAGTATTGATTTCAAATCAGTTCATTTTTTAAACATCAGATGCTAATTTCAAAAATTAAACCAAACTCGTCTCATGTGAAAGGAGATGACAAATTTAGTATTTCATATATGAAGCATTTTTATATTAACTAAAGGCACACAGTGCCAATTCTAATTCTATCACAGTGCCTAGATTATATTACTTATTTGTCACACTACTAGCTACAACTAAAGAGCTCTGGATCTTTTACTATATATCGAACAAATTAGTACATAAGTACTAACATTCGGAACAACACTATAGATAGATGACAAAAGATAGGTTTGTATACTACATTTGGTTTAAATTTTCTTCTAATGCTGAAAATCCATAAGTTTAACAATGACAAGAAGTTATGAACTAGGTTAAGGGAACTTGAATGTACCTAAAAAGGTGTTTAAGAGTTGGATCAGAGGAAGAAGACGTGAACTCATTTGACAACCTAGAGTCATTTAGTCATGTTCACAATGAAGTAATGTAATTTAACGAATTCTCACCAGGTGTACTATCTGAAACTAATCTAAAAGCGCATACCTGACCAAGCACCGTATGCTGATTGAGCATAGCCAGTTTGTGCAGCAGCGGCACCAGGAGGCTTATGGGTTGGTGGAGGTCCATAACTGCCATATCCAGAAGGTTGAGTTTCATACCCGGGCTGGGAAGTTGGTGGGACCCCATAGCCCGACTGAGGTGGATAACTCGGGTTTGAACCAGGCTGTTGAGCATAACCAGATTGAGGCGCAGATGTTGGGGGAGCTTGATTAGAATTGTCCGCCTGACCTCCTTGCAAAGCACTTTGACTAGTTTGACCATCAGTGGTTTGGCTGACAACATTATATCCGGATGCAAGATTACCATAACTTTGTTGATCATATCCTGATTGAGGCGCAAATGCATACCCTCCATAACCATCCTGACCAAAAGTGATTCTAATTAACTACTGTAATTATTTAGGGCCATTTTACATGCAATCCTTAACTAATCAGAGCTAACCAAGGGCTAATATTTTCCTATTATTACGACGTTTCAAACACAATAAGCAGATCCCAGTAGTGAAACTGTTTGTATAATCAGTTTTGGATAAAACCACAATCTAACTTTTCATGAGTCATTACTTTACTTGTATAATGAGAACACATCAAACGCGCAAATTAACTAAGAAGGTGTGTGATTGCTAAAGAAGCTTATATTGTTTAGATATAACATTTTGCATCAACATGCCTGTTTTGATTATGGTGCACAAATCAGAATAAGCAGTTGACAGTAAGCAGACTGGGGACTAAACATGCTTATTTATGATGAAAACAAAAGATATCTTTTAACTCTTATATCTAAACTAAACCTTCAATAAAATAGTTCCTGGATCATACTACACTTTTTTTAGCATAAGAAAATCTCAACAATATTTTTAGCAGAAATGCCCCGGAGGTGGCCCAATGGTAAGGTGTCCCGAATGTCCTAGAAGATACCATGGTTCGAACCTCACTTGGAAACAGCCAAGGGAATTCTGATTAGGCCACGTACATATGAGACTAAAAAAGCTCGACTTTCCCCGGGCAGCCCGAACAGGTAGCCCCCTCCATTTATTTAGGTTTGATTAATGTTGTACATGTTTGTTTTAGCTTGTTATTACTATATGAACTTATCGGTTTTATTGAAATACGAAAAAGCCAATAAAGCTCCCTTTTTTTTAGCTTATCAAGTTTAGCTTTTGGCCTCGGCGTAAGCAAAAGCCAGAAGGTCATAAGCTGGAAACTTTAGGCTGGAATATTTTTAAGCAAAATCCAAAAGGTCATAAGGTCATAAGCTAGAAAAGAGTAACCTTTATATCGGGTTTTCGATATTTCAATAAGCCAATAAGGTGATAAAATAAAATTGAGATGAAAACGTACAACATTTAAGATATAATACCAATTCCTGCCCATCCCAAATTAATAGTCCATTTAAGATATAATTATGCAAGCAAAAAGTAAGATAGAAAGTCGTAATAATTATGTTTTTCTTAAACGGGACGGAGTGAGTAAGATAGAAAGTCTGCTATATATTTTCCTTTAATTCACTAGGTCTGGGCTCAGAATCCAACTGAAAATGGTTGAGTACATTGTTGAGTGCACATTTTTTTGCAAATTAAAGGAAAACATATCAACATTGATTCACGAATACATGAAAAGGACTATGACTAGCTACATTTGACTTTCAAGAATCCTAAGAAAGATCAATAAAAGTAATAAGTTAATATATGAGTGTCCAAAATCACATGGTAGATTGTCGAAATGATGTCACAAGCAAACATATATATCCATAATGATTTTTATTGCATAGTTCTGTTAATCACATTGTCGGATTAACTCAAAGAAGCTGGATAGAATGGTTGTTATAGGTCCTACGTTAACCAATCTCGTACACCATTACCGATTGTGATGTTTATCTAAACAAATTCCTTTTTTCCTACCACAAACCAAAAAGACCTGACTGCACATTTTTTGCAAATTAAAGGAAAACATATCAACATTGATTCACGAATACATGAGAAGGACTATGACTAGCTACATTTGACTTTCAATTTAGAATCCTAAGAAAGATCAATAAAAGTAATAAGTTAATATATGAGTGTCCAAAATCACATGGTAGATTGTCTAAATGATGTCACAAGCAAAGATATATATTCATAATGATTTTTATAGCATAGTTCTGTTAATCACATTGTCGGATTAACTCTAAGAAGGTGGATAGACTGGTTGTTATAGGTCCTACGTTAACCAATCTCGTACACCATTACCGATTGTGGTGTTTATCTAAACAAATTACTTTTTTCTACCACAAACCAAAAAGACCTGGTGTCATTGTTGACGACGTCAAATAGCCTAAAGTCTTATGTAGTGTTTGAACATTGATCAACTAATAACTAGTTAGCTCTTTGTGCTATATGCATCAATTTTGCTTGAAATTTATTGAACAATGGCGATAATATACATACTCATGATAACTTAAGGTGAGATAATACCTTAAATAGCTGATATAAGAAGAAATGGGATAAAAAACAGCTCATGTAAGCAAGAAATGTTGCTTCACGGTGAGATCCACCTGCACCAAAACCAAAACCAGTAAACTTATAATAAGTACTTATTGCAAATCACAGCTATACAAGGATTGCAGGTCTACAGTCTACATAGTAAATTACCAACTATACAAACTGGCTTTCAGCCGGTGAGGAACGAAGATGCTTGAACAAATACGAATCGTCACCCAGACAATAACTTTTTAGCTTAAATGTTGGGCATGTTTAATTCAAAAGCATAGCCTAAAGCATGTGGACTCTAGTTCTGAGTTCTACCAAAAGATGGATCCTCATCTAAACTAACAGATGGCAAGAACCATTTAGTGGTCACCACATTGCCAACTATTTAACCATCATTAGAGAAAATATTATACATCCGATTCAGTATTTAACGGACATAACAAAGAAATTTGTTACAGCCCAGATGCTAAAAAAAAATTCCCTAACAGTTCCTATGTGTTTGTGCTTATACAAGATTAAGAGGAAGAGGCGGGGTTATAAGATAAAGCGCAAGATCAGAGAAATCAGAAATGTAACTTGTAAGAGACATCAGAATTACAATTCCTATGTGGGATGTCATGTCTGCACAGAGACATACAAAAGCAAGGTGTAGCCTCTACATAGAGCATTATATAATCCCCTAGTCCCATGCATACATATCCGTACAAAGTTACCAAAAAACATATATATTGACCAAATGCCTTCCAAGAAATATACACCATCTGTGGTTTAGAATAATTCAAGCTGAATGTTTTTTAGTTTTTTAATTCAGTACGAAAACATTTAAAGAAGAGGAGACCAAAATTGTAATAGCTAAAAGGAGACACTAAAATTACTAAATGGATGCAATTTCGAAGTCTAGATGAATTGTAGCCTTGTAGGACTAAAGAAGCATAAGAGCCAACAACCAATGACAGCATAATAAGAAATGTTAATGACAGACAATACATAGTCATTTTCTATGTTTAATGTGAATAAATTGAAGATGTGCCACAACTAAAAGAAACAGACTAATATCTTACCTACAGTGCTCTTCTCTGGAGCACCAGGAAAATATCTTCCAACATCAACAACTATCGTGACACCCTTCGTCAACGCATACCTACTAGCTCGGTCCAACGCTTGCCTTCTTTATCTTCTGTTGAGACCTCAAGAATGTAGGAAATAATAACTTATGATGGTTAAAAAATCATCATAAGTAATTATGATGAGTGTGCAAGCTTAACAAAAAATTTAAATATACAAACTAAGTTGGAAAAAATTACCTCCATCTACATTCCTGCTAACCGTCCCGCCAACTGGATTTTGCATACTATTTGTAACCCCGCCGGCTATCTTCAAAGCCAGAGAGTTAGCCAAGCCCAAGTAACCGTCCATCCTTGAAAGCCATACCTGCCATATGGTGTCGAAGATCATACAGATTTGTGCCAAATTGAATTTCAAATTTTTATATAATTAAAACTTCATTCCTTGTTGATTTTTTTCACACGCGAAGATACTTGAAAGCCATATCTTCATTGTTTTCACACGGGAAGATACTTTTACTAAGCTTAAATCATCAAAAAATCTACTAATAAAATCAAAACTTCATTCATTTTTTTTTTCACGCGTGAAGATATTCTTACTATACTAAAATCATCAAAAATTCCGCTAATAACATCAAAACTTCATTCATTGATGATACTTTTCACGGGTGAAGATATTCTTACTAAACTAAAATCATTGAAAATTCCGCTAATAACATCCAAACATCATTCCTTGCTGATATCTTCACATGTGAATATACTCTTAATAAAAATAAATCATCAAAAAATCGGCTAATAACATCAAACTTAATTACTTGCTGATATCTTCACATGCGAAGATACTCTTACTAAACATAAATCATCAAACATTTCGCTAATAACATCAAACTTAATTCCTTGCTGATATCTTCACATGTGAAGATACTCTTATTTAACATAAATCATCAAAAATTCCGCTAATAACATCAAAACTTCATTCCTAGATGATACTTTTCACGGGTGAAGATATTCTTACTAAACTTAAATCATTAAAAATTCTGCTAATTAACTAGTTATAACAATTAAAACCTAATTAGTAACCTATATATTCACATGTGACTTATGTACAAATTAAACAATAATAATAAGTTCAAACACATAATAATTATGAATTATTCAATAAAATTTAATCAAAAAAACAGAATTAATAGTTACTATCAATTTCTGTTTAGTCTGAATAGAAAAGTTGATCTTCTTCACCAAAATCAATTTCTGTTGACCTAAATCCATTGATATCTCCTTCATCAGTCATATTTGTCGAACTGTATGTTTTTTCATGATTGATTATGATTACGGTCGTGGTTTGATTGGGAGGTGTAGTGGTGGTTTGATCGGGCGGTGTAGTTGTGGTTTGATTGGGCGGTGTACTGGTGGATTGATCGGCGGTGGTTATGACCGGAGATTGTTGAAGGTGATTATAATCAGAGAGAATGAAATGTTTTCACCTACAATTGTGTGGGATGTGTGTGTTTTTATATATATATATATTAGGTGTGACTATGGTAATTACAAAAATAACCTTGTTTAGTATATAGTTAGTGCAAATAATGAATTAATCTTAGCCATTAGATATTAAAAAGAGGGGATTAGATGGAGGGCTAGGATCTCTTCTCGCGTTCTCACTAAATTTAAGCTTCTCACAAGAAACACCCCCTATATATATATATATATATATATATATATATATATATATATATATATATATATATATATATATATATATATATATATATATATATATATATATCTGTGTGTGTGTGTGTGTGTGTGTGTGTGTGTTGTTGAGGAAAATATTTTAGTTATTGATGTATTATTGTAATAGTAATAAGATGACGCTGATATAGCAGACGAATAACATGTTATTTGTACCAATTGTACCGAGAAATGTAAGAAAGAGTTGCTGATGTTGATACTTTGATGGCCAAAACAATTATTTTATTAAAGAGTAAATTTGCAAAAATCGTCCCTCCCTTTGATCAAATTACATGTATATTCTAGTGTTTTCCATATTACAAGCAATTTTCTTGTGAAACTAAAAAATAAAATAATAATAATAAATAAATCGTGTGCATTTCCAACCCTTGATAAGTTAAAATGACTGATTTTTTCTCATTTATTTATCTTTTTTAAAGACTTAGAATCAATGAGATAAATAATTAAAATGAAAAAAATGAGAAATAATCAGACCTACATATTTGAGATGTATCTACAAAATAAATGCTTTTCCTTTTAAATTGTTATACTTCTCCGTTTTAAAATTATTGTCAGGAGACAAAAATCACACAGTTTAATAAAGTGAGAACAATACAATTTTCAACCACTCAAATAAAATATTCCTCACTAAATTCTTTTTTTATTACTTAATATGAAAAGTGGATAATTAATTTGAAACATCTCAAAAAAGAAATGTGGACTATTATTTTAAGACGGAGAGAGTATCTTATTTGAAATATATGGCTACAAATGCTTCTCACTCTTCTCATTTTATTTTTTCTTCTCATTAAGGCTATGTTTGGCGGGGTTTATGAAGGCTTATAGGGGCTTGGGCTTTTAAAATAATTCGGCTTATAAAATAAATCTCGTTTGTCACATAGACTTATGGAGGCTTATGGCTTATAAAATAAGTTACAAGCCTCCGTAAACTCAAGCCCATAGAAAAAGGGCTTATAGGGGCAATACTTTTAAAAAATAATGAATTATCACATAAAAGATGAAAATATATGTGAATTTAATTTGATGTATTTTTATGTGATTTTACCTTAATAAGTTTCAGCTCCAACTAATTTGCCAAACATCTTTACAAAAATATAAACTTCAGTTTTCAGCTTATAATATAAGTTTAAGCCCCAGCCCCAACCTATTACGCCAAACATACCCTAAATCGTTTTTTTTTTTTTTTTTTTTTTTTTTTTTTTTTTTAATAATAAACTTTAAAAAAAAACATAATCTTCAACTATATCTTCAACCATTCATTAGATTACCCTAAAAATTTCAAAAAAAAAATCTTTGACTATCTCTTCAAACATTATTATCTATATATATATTATGGGGTGAGTTTTCCACACCCTCCTATAGGGAGGGTTTGCAATGATTGGATGCATCGCGCATTCAAATATAAAAAATCAAAAATTCGCGAAAAAAACAATCCACCTCAATGGCCCATAAACAAGTAAAAAAATATTTACAAATCACACCCTGAACTTCTTACAATTTATGACTTTATTATACAACAAACTTTATTTATCAACTAGCTAACGGATATCTCGCGATTTATTGAACAAGAAAAATACCGGCAAGAAGGTATCTCGATAACGTACAAAACGAGCCCAATACTGATATGCTTTTGACATACGTACGATTTTATAAAAAAGGTTTAAGTTTAATATATATATATATATATATATATATATATATATATATATATATATATATATATATATATATATATATATATATATGTGTGTGTGTGTGTATATATATATTAAATAAAAGAACTTACAAAATGAACCCGTAATCTATCAAATAACTTTAAAAATTATCTTAAATTTTTTTAAAACTACAAGGGCCAAAGCCGTACATCTCTATGAAAGTTTATATATAATTCTTTTTTTATATAACTAAGTTTATTTAGTAAATATCTGACAAATATATAGCGATTTCATTAAAAAATATACTACCAGAAAGGCCCCTGCGTTACAAACAAAACGAATCAATGTTGATATACTTTTGACATACGTGCGATTTTATGAAAAATGTTGAAGTTTAGCATATATTTGTTATAGGAAAAAAAGGAAGATATCTAGCAACTTTTTTAATTAAAAACATACCTCCAAAAATGCTGCAGGATTACGGACAAAACGATCCCGATATTTATATACTTTTGACATACGTATGATTTTATTAAAAATTGACGTTTAATATACTTTTAAAAAAAATCAAAACGCACTCTTAACCTACCAATGACATAAAAAAGAGGCTGATGCTACATATTTTGTCAAATGTAAAAAAAAAAAAAAAAAAATGATCCGTGAGCATTTGTAGTGTTTACAATAACTTTGATAGACAAATTTATCTCAACTTGCATAAACTTTTGCCGCGTAGTTAACTGTAATATTAGAATTTCTAATTGTACATCTAAATTCTACTGCCCGCAAGTCAAGGTATTACAATCGTACTTGACAGCAAAAAAAACCTGCTGGTGAAAAACGATGACGTTTTGCCGTCATTACATAATAAAAAAACTCTTTTGGCCAAACAAAACTTACAAGCTTGTTTAAGCTACCATAGACGCACACGTAATGTTCCAATCATTTTTTAAAGACACAAGGTTGAAAATGGTTAATTTTCACCACTTACCTATACTATTACTTTCAACCGTGAAAGCGGCATTTTGTATTCTAATACAAGAACGCCATTCATAGGTCTGAACTACACTATTGCATGTACCATTTGATTACAAAAGCGACGCTGTAAGGAGCATCCATGAAGTATATATTTATATTTTGATGTATGATATTATGTATCCAACCTCTATTTCTGAGCCCTATGTGTAGGATCGAAATATTATTGTGTTGATGATTCGGATGATCAAAATACATGTTTTCCATTAGAGAGAGAAAGTAGATGAGAGGGAGTTTCTTGGTAGAGACTTGGTTCAACAAATGTAAGGTTAGATTAAAGAAAGCTCCACCCCTTCCAAGGATGGCAGGGGTATTTATAGTTACAGACATAACGACCTCCTATCGGCCTGTGGATCAGGTATACAGTGGGTAAAGACCCGTCCTTCCTCCACGGTGTTGCTCTAAACTAAACTACGCTACAAACTAACTAATAAACTACTAAATAACGTAACAAATGACATGTCTACGAGCTAACATATGCTAGACTATAATTGAGGTGACCGACACTTTAACATGGAATTTCCAATTCCTAACAATCTCCCCCTAAGGGAGGTCACCCCATGAAATACATTTTGCATCCTAGCATTCTATCTTTGTCTTTAGTTCTCGAGCTCGTAGACTTCAAATCTTCAAGTTCCGCAATCTTTGTGCATTAGTAGCGATTCTTTAAAGTCCGCATTGATTTGTACTTTTAGTGGAGGCCTTTAACTGATCCACATCTTTGATGATCTTCGAGATTTCATTGAGATCATCAGCCACAGTAAATCTCTGGATCACCCTTTATTGTGTTGCCATCATGTGAAGTTGTGACTTTCGGACCGACATGCTCACACTTTTGGATCATGACATCTTTCATCAGAGTAGCGGAAGCTTTTACTAGTTCATGATATTTGCAGCAGCGTAGCAGAAGCATAGTATGAAAATATCAGAGCTAGGTTCTGTAGATATGCACCAGTCATGATTTCTTTAATTAAGTGTAGATGCTGTGAGCATGCGGCTATGGAATGACTCCTCAATTCTGATCAACTGCAACCATCGGGTGTACCTGCAAACAACAGTTAGCAATAAACCACACGAAAGTGTCTTTGATCACTTTCGTTGAATTGAGGTACACGGCCCACAGTTCCCCGTTGATCAGTACAAGTACTGCCTGTGATCAGGTATAATTCCGAAGAATCTCCTTGACAGGGTTTCGCAGCTGTTCTAACCGTTCTCAAACCGGAACGTCTCAAAGAAGACAACATGGAGTGAGTGAACCAGCAAATTGAGATTCACTGATTGATGAAAAGTTGATTTGAAAACAATCGTGTATTGCTTGAAGAAAGAGTTTTGCAATACGACGAAGGTTTTATGAGAAAGGTCAATTTTCAATCAAAAATACTTTTTTTTATTTGAAAAAGAATACACATTCGGGAGAAAAAAAGAGATTCGCACATCGAATGGTTTTTCCAAAAGTATTTATTTAATCAGAGATACTTTTTGAGTTTGAAATATGAATACACATTCGACGTGCTAGAGAAAAGAAGGTTTGCACATCGAACGGTTTTTCCAAAAGTATTCGTCAATTCCAATGCTAGACCAAGGTTGATTCACGAGTGAATCACCCCATCGTTTCTATCCAGTTGTCACAAGCTTGATCTTACGAGAAGATCTCACATGTCACCCACCAAGAGCTTGTTTGATGTTGGCTCTAGAAGGATTTCCATCTTCATTGTGAATACTTTTACATATCACTCAGATGTTCTGGCAAAACCACAAGGATAATGCATAGGACTCTTAATATATTCTTACTTTCCACATTGTGTGAAACAGCAAGTCTTCATTAATTTTGTGTCCTAATGAGATATTGTTGATGATCTCTTGGCTCTAGACTCAATAGTGCATATTTGGTTCCTATGCCGGAGACTAGGGAGAGGGTCTCCTTCTTCAATATCAACAATCTCTAAGAGAAAGTCGATAGATAATGTCGGTTCCCCGTGAGAATGAAACAAGCCCTTTTAAGAGGAACTTAAGTAGCTGGGGAAGTTTAGTGCAGTGCGTCACTGGGTCCATGACGTCTTGTCTTCAATACCGGCGTTACCTTAGTAACCACCAGTAGCATATGTATTGAACCCGGTTACTGCCCTAAGGTTGAATTATTTGAGGGCTATTTATTTTCACCCTTTTTCACATTCATTTCTTTTTCATTCTTCAACCCCTTCAATGCTTACCGAGACTTCATTACTAGAACCTTGTTGGGTTTGTTCCAGTACTAGCTCTGTCTCAGTCCGCACTCTTCCCATTTCTCACTTTTCTCCTTTTTTTAATATACCTAAGGACTCTACACTATCTAGTGGATTGTCCCTGGGTGGATCCCTCCGGTTCTGGCGGATCGTGGGAACTAATACCTAACCTCACCATCCTTATAACTCCATACATAAAGTAAAATGGTCGGTCTTTTGGTACAGTTCATTCTTCCTTGAAACCAACTGAAAAATCATTTGGAAAAACAATCAAGGTACTTGTGATACGAGATCAAAGCATTTTGTACCTTAATAGTTTTGATCATTTAGAAAACCTCCCCCTCAACTTGTGCATATGATTTAGAAATTGTTTAGCATATGGAGGCAAGAGGACTTTGAAATATTTTCTTTGATCACCATTTTCATAGAAAAAGCCATTTGATTTTCTTAGTAAAATTCTCCCCCTCAATATGTGCATAGGATATTTGAAATCATTTTATCACATAGAGGAAAGAGTTCTTTTGAAGCACATTCAAGATCACAAAAGCCATTAAGAAACCATATGCTCTTCCTGAATATGTGCATCGATATACGAAAGAGTTTGGCACATATTAGAGAGCTGCCTGCACAATTGAATCAAAACTATCACCTTTTATCAAATTTCATTATTAAATCACAAATTCTCCCCCGATCAAAAATATCAAACCCTTTGAGATTTTGGATCCCAAGTGATTTAATAAGGTTTAGAAAACATGGGAGAATATGTTGCCAGGTTTAAATATTCATCTTGTTTTTGGATAAATCCTCCTCCTCAACATGTACATTGTGTATTTGAAATCCTTTGGCACATGGAGGCAGGAGTGCCTTTAAAGGACTAAAACCAATTCTATTTAAATAGATTTGAGATTTAAATCACGATCTCTCCCCCGATCAAAAATTTCAAACCTTTTGAGATTTGTGATCCCAATTGATTTAAATCATTTAAAAATTTTAGGAAAAGACGTGGCAAGATTTAATTTTGAAAGATGACAGATAAGGACCATTTTAAGACATTAAAGATTGTTAGTATCAGGTATGAAAGTTTTAAGAGATCTCTAAGTAAAATAAAACAATTTCACAATCAAACAAGAACAGAAAAAAATTTATTTTGTAAGATCTTTGAGTTTTAAAGAAATCATACCATGACATAACATTAAATCTTTAGATCACCACTTATTATTGTACAAACGGACTTTTTATGAAGAAATATCGTTTGAAAATATTTTTAATTTAAATCACTCTCCCCTCAATCGATGACTGAAGTCGATGATTGAGTGACTTAAGTTTTGATAAAATGAAGTCCGGTGATTTCCAAAATTTAGTTCAATTTATTTTCAAAACAATATTTTCCATTTTCAAAACAATTTAATCAAGTTATTTTCAAAATTGTTAAAAAATGGTATCCTGCACAAAGATACGTTAGGTGGTTAAGCTGCATTTGTTGTTGTTGCTGTAGGGTTTGGAAGAAAAACCGTCTGGAAATGCAGTGAGACTTCTTTCATTGCATTTTAATGCCAACTGAGGTCAAATTAAGCTCCGTTTCTTCATTTGCTGATGAAGAAAACTGTCTGCTGATGCAGTGAGACCTTTTACGTTGCATTTTTCCATGCCAACTCTCCATAAAAGTCCAATTAAGCTCTGTTTCTTCATTTGTCAACCCAAGAAATAGTTAACCTTTCCTTTCGGCATCCAATCATCTTTAATTGTGGGATCCGGATCAGGAACATTCTTATATACCATGATATCTGCATATGTTAGTGGACACAAACAAATATATGGTGGTCGACATCACCCAAACAGTAATCGACTAATAAAAGTCAATCCAACATATCAATCAGATCATATAAGGTGTGGGATATATGTGTTCATCAAACTATAATCATCTAATCCTAGCAATCATATCCTAGGCACCTAGTCCTTCAACATAGATTAACATCATTTTTAATTAAGCATATTAGGATAATTAAGAAAGCCCGTTAGATGATATAGATTTGAAAACATTCTCCCCCTCAATCAATGACTCATTTTCTGAAAAGTTTAAAAGCGTTGAAGTCATTGATTGAGTTTGCAAATTTTTTACTAAAACTCTGAAACTGATTGATTTACAAGCAATTCAATTTACCACCATTTTTGAAAAACAACAAATATTTTTCTGAAGGATTTTAGAAGGATAAACATTTGTGTAGGAACAGCAGTCCTTCGACATACTTTCCTTGTTTTGTTTTAGGATAAGTGCACGAAATTTTGAAAAATGGTTTAGCACAGCACTTTCCTTTCATTAAGAGCGGGTTGCTATCGGAAATAATAGCAAGCCATAGTTTTAAGCGCAGGTCACAGTCAGAAGTAACTGCAAGCCATAATTTTGAGACATGTTTTGGAAAAAGAATATTTACACCTCCTGCTCGAACTTCATCTATGGTCCCGTGCCATTATTCAATGACATTTCTAAGACCGCAGATGTTGTCGATATCAGAAGACATGTCTTGAGAAAACATATTTTTGGTATTTTTCAATTTTCTTATTTTTATGGGCTTTTGTTAATTTTTATATTTTTCTATTTTGTTTTTTTTGTTGGTTTTCTATTTTTGTATTTGGTTTTTCTGATAAATATATACAAAGATAGAGAAGATGATATAGTTTAAGAGGATGGTGATACGAGTACCGAGATAAGGATATCGAGCAGCACGCCGTAGAAGAAAGAATTCGTCATCTCTTAACTTCCACCACCAAAGCTTCAAAGGCTCTTGTACAGAAGAAAGAAATTGAACCATCTGAAAGTGAGACTTTGGCAGCTTCCCCCCAAACCGAAAATCCATTAGATGAGCAGATTCGAAGCTCTATTTCAAGCTTGCCTTAGCCAGGTGCACAAAGAAGCACACCATTATCATAAATCCCACTGCTCCTTTTAAGAACGATAATCAAGATTCTCCGTTCGGGGTTATATCATCAAGAAGAAGAACAACAACGTATCATCCCACTCATAAATAATCTTCTCAAATTTCATAGCCATTGAAGTCTGACGCAATCCATTCCAAAAGGTGTCAAGAAACCAATTCCCCCAAGTAGTTGAATTGATGCAGTCAGTCTCTTTGTATAATGCTTAAGAACTCTCCCGAATACACATCATGAGGGTAATGAAGAACACCTCCCCAATGTTCACATCTTACGTCCCTGATGATCGTGTATGAAGCTCAAGAACCCGAAGTACACCAATACCCAAGAACTCTCCCAAATACACATCATGAGGGTAATGAAAAACACCTCCCCAATGTTCACATCTTTCGTCCCTGATGATCGTGTATGAAGCTCAAGAATCCGAAGTACACACATTCCCAATGAGAGAATAACTGATAACACCTCCCTCATGTTACACATTTATCTCCCCTGAATATGTCATACTTGTGTACCTCTTTTATCTTCAGAAACTAACTTTTACATCTCTTCCCCCACGTAGTTGGAATAAGAACACTAAACGCCTTGATGAGTAAAACCTTGAGTTTCTCTGCGGTCATGACATTTGATTTCCCGGGATATCTTCAATCACTTAGAAGAATTAAGTTCATCAAGTTTACTCGCCATGAGTCAAACCTTTGAGTTTCTCTGCGGTAATAACATTTGTCTTCCCGGGATATCTTCAATTACTTAGAAGTATTAAGTTCATCAAGTTTACTCGCGTTTAGATACGTGTCTCCTTCCCCCTTGCTGGTTTTGATACTTCAGAATCAACAACTCTTTGTAAGCCCGTATACATGAAATCTTTTGAGAAGAACACTTTTAATCTTGTGGGAATCAACATGCTGAAGTACAGTGTGAGCAAATCTAATTAGGGATTAAATCATACAATTCACTCTCCCCCAATTAGTGCTCTCCCTTAAACTGACAATCTTTTTGATAAATGCCCAGATTAAGAAGAAGTCTTTAGATAATCAAATGCAACTCGTCTTTAGTCTTCCAACATGTAGCAGAAAATGTAGAACCGACTGTAGACTCGACCTTCTTCAAGATTGTCCGGTTGGGGAATAGATAGTTAACATCTTCTTCTCACCAAAAAGGCATCCCAATTAACTTACCTTTTGCAAATCCCCTTAACATAAATCCCTCCCAATCAAACAAGAACAGAAAGATCTTCATCAAGGAAATCAGCAATCAGCCCGCAATGAACACACTAAATGGTAACACCAAACTACCAATCACATCAAACAAGAACAGAGAGATCGTTCGGAATCATCATGTTGATGTGTACGTGAAGCATTAACCGGAAGCACTTTGTCGTTAAACTCATCAATCCTAGTGAAGATGTCAACCAACGGCTCTTAGAAGAAACTACATGTGAATATAATCCGATAAGAAGAAGCTCGGCTCTTACATGATTTAGGAGCCGTTTGACCGTATATTCTCAAATAATAACTCAACAATAGAGTATTATCACACTTCTTCTCCCCCTCAAGAATTGCAGACGAAGTTGCCATTCTTGACTAAATAAGTGAAATCATCTAAATGTAGTCAATTCACACTTCTCCCCCGCAAAATTAGCACAGGATGTCGCCATCGTCATTATAGTTGAGCAAGTGGAATAAGAAAACAATCATTGGTAGTCCGGTTCACTTGATAAATGAAAGCGCGTGGAAAAAGCATGAAGCATGTTGATGAGAATGATCATAATAGAGAAGATTTCTCTTCTTCAGAAGATAAAGCGCACTAACGCGTACACTTTTCTTTTCTTTAGCGAACGAGGCTTGAACTGTTGTGTTCAAACGTCATAATCTCTCTCTTTTCATCTCTCTTGGCAAAACTTGTAATCCACCCCATTATCATTCAGTAGGTTCTTTGTAGTGACAGCTGATGGAGAAAACCCAATATGATGAATTTGACCTTGAAGTAAACTAACCTGAACTCGTGACTTAAGCTTGCACATATGTAACAAAGAGCGGTGCCGAGACTTCATCCTCCATTGAATCTCTAAGTACTCTATACTCTTCATCCAACCAACCATCAAGTATAAGACGTACATTACCTCTTGAAAATCCACAATTGAATGTGACACTGAGCACTACAACGTAACTCCTTAAAGTGATAGTTATTTTGAGATGATAAGAGCCCAATTCCCCCAAGTGGTTAAAGAAAAGGAAAAAAGTCACCCAACAATAGCTAGATTTCCATGTCTTCGTTTTTGATAATAAGCTTGAATAAGGATCTTGAAGAATCTTCATCCAACGATCCCCGATACCTTCAGATACTAAGTACACTTGCCCGTGATATTTCACTTCAACCTCAAATCAATAATAGTGAATTAACCACGTTGTCACATCTTCTGGTTAAAAGCTCACATCTAGCCTCCTTTGACGTTTTAAGTGATCTATGATAATGGTTTCATCCTGACCATGGTTAGAAGCACGTAACCCCTTAAAACCATGTAATAGCCAAACTGCCATGCCGAATATCCAAACACACATCCAATTCATGAAGTACACCCTTTTATCCCTTCTTCGAAGCAGAAACCATAGCACTAGCATCAGAAAAGATCCCGAAATACACTTTCCTTTTCTCCAGGATGGTTCCATCAATACGGGATTTTACAACTCTATGGTTTAAACCGAAAAATAGTTTCTTTCGCGGGATTTTACAAAACCAAGAATAAACCATAAGATAGATCCGGAAATGCACTTTATTATTACCAGGATGTTTCCATTGTCACGGGATTTTACAAGTCTATGATTTAAACTGAGAAATAGATTCTTTCACGGGATTTTACAAAATCAAGACAAAACCGTAAACAATGTCAGCTTGAATGTGTTATGACAACTTTGGTTTAGGTGAATATCCGTTTTAGGGGAACATGCAGCGGTTCATCAATAGTTCATAATCCAACATCAACATTATCATCAACCATCCAATTAACACTTTGGTAAACACATCATTCACGCATACTGTCGGCTATAGCAAAGATCACATGGAGAAATAAGCTCGATATACCAAACTTGAACATGACGAAAAATTCCCCAGATTTGTTACTTAAGCTTGTACTAATCCTTGTGAAAAAAAGAAACGGTGTACCCAATGTACAAAACCTCTTGACGAATCCTCAGCTGCGTGAGACACCGAAGTGATAGTTACGTTGTGGGTTAAGCGAGAAAGAATCACAAACGAAACTAAATAGCCAAGTCTTTATCACACTCTATAAATGCCCAAACAAGTCATCTTCGCAGAAGGGTAGAAAGAAAGAAAACGTAATAAGTAAACGCGTCCGGAAAAACCTCACATCAAATCCAAATAAGAAATACCATCCAAACAACCCCGTAGTCAACATTCTACCAATAAACAATTTCAAGCCGTGACGAAACATTATCCATGAAAAATGTATATACCAAAGTATCAATCTGCACAACCCATCAAATCTCATCATCATACCCAATCTCATCATTAACAAATCACATAGTCAATCAAATCTCTTGAGAAGCCCATGATAATCCAAATCTAAGTTATCCACATTCAATTCCGAGTCCGATCCAATTAATTCTTAACCATCAAGTTTGAGACTTTGGTATAAAATTAATGATACTTTGTTACCGATTATCAAATAATACCCGAACCAATACTCCAATCGATCATAATCTCACGGCCCATGTATGGTTTTAACCATTATTTACACCACTCGGTCCAACACAAAGTACACTAAGTCCACAGCTACACTTAATCCAATTAAAATCCCAAATGAATAACGTCCTTGTCCGAAACCTATTATCCAATACTGTGGAGTATCAAATAATTCACATCATTATATTCAACCTTTGTTCACGATAATAATTCTAATATATAATCCCATGTGAATTCAAATATCATATAAGCATATAAACGTTTGAACACAGTTTATCCCATGTGATACCACCAACTAGCCACACGCCCAAATATGGAACCAACAAAAGCCCACATTGGTTAATAGATCTCAGCCCAAGTTCAATGTCCAACACATCCCATTCAGAATCCGGTCCAACACAAAGACCACACGGCCCAAGCAAAATTGCACACCCGATCCAAATGAGGTACATAACCGGTTATCTTATGTCAAACCCTAATCAACCGGGTATATAAAGCACACTTATCCACTCTTAACCCTAATCCATAATATATCCAGCCACCATCTCACAAACTTATCTCCTAACCCTAATCACTTGTATCCACCTCCCCCAAATCTCTCGTACCAAACCTCACACAAACAATTACCACCAAATTAATTTCAACAAATCTTCACACAAACAGATTACCAATCCTCCAAAAACGAATATAAACTGAACCATATCAAATGTCTCAAGAAGGTTGTAATCCTTAAGATCATAGGGTGGGTCTCATAGTATACCACTTGTTGACACAGACATATGATGCCACAGGGATGGCACAAAGTCGAATCTGAGAAGCCACAGGGATGGTTAGATTATGAGGACATAAGGTAGGTTTTACTATGTTCCATTTGGTTCTTGTTAATAGTTTATGATTGTCATCCACGTTTTAACGAATCATAGATATGTTTCAATGAAATTGTTGAAAACATTTCTTTGTGTTCGAAAATTATCACAACTATTTGATCAATGATGGTGGCTTCTTTGGTGTGATATGAACTTCAATTAATGATATGTCTACAATAAGCACAAAGAACACTGAGATCTTTAGGTAATATCGGTTTACATTTTATCACTGGATCTGTGAAGGTTAATTCAATTCGTGACTTAGATCTTTTCAAGGTCTCGAAGTTATTTGATATACACGAATTAAATTCTGAGATCCATTTTTCATTTCGTTTGATTTAGAGACATTGATGACTTGATCAATGAGGAAGCATGACAAGGGGTTTTTATGAAAACCAGAGTTGAGAACATGACTGTCTTAACCATACCTTGAATGAATCTAAGATCGTGTGTGTATTAATTTACGATTTGAGTCAAGTTTAATTGATTCGAGAGTTGATGAGTGGTTGTGAGGGTTATGGGTTGAGTCTAGATGTAGGTTAAGTTTTGGTTGTTGATTTTTATTTCTCGGACTGATGAAGGTGATTTGCTGAAGTCCATTGTGAGTCTTGGTATATGGTCGCTTGTGGTCTTGGTCGTTCCATCTTCATCTCATTTCTTTAGTTCATGTCAAGTCGCTAGCAAGTGTCACAAGTCGCTACATCTTTTATACAAACAACTCGCTATCATATTTCTTTACATCACAAGTCGCTAGCCTTCAAAACTAACAAGTCACCAACTTGTTAAGAAACAAGTTGCTAGGTCAAGTCGCTACATTTTTACATGATAAAAGTCGCTACCTTTTTGTATCAACTCGCTACTTGATAAATATCAAATTGCTACCAAAAGTGAATAGCAAGTCGCTAGGTCCTTTTTTTTTCAGCAAACTGAATCTGGACATGTTAATAACAAGTCGCTAGGATTTTCCGGCGAGTTTTCCGACTAATCATCTTCATACTTACCCAGAAAAATGTCATAAAGTTGCATATTTTAGACCTGTTATAACCTCAAAAACCTGACCAGATTCAAAGATAGACCCAGAAAGAGCAGAATAGCACATCATTTTAACCATTTTGACCATGGTTTGACAACACAAAAATTGGCAGATTGACGACAAATAGATTAGATTCATTCATGGATAAAAACTTGAACAAAACTCACATGAAGTTTTTGACCAAAAGATACCCACATGATACGAAAAATATTATCCGACCACAAAATAATCCGACCACAAAAACTACACAAACCAGTTTAAAACCATGAATCAAAACCACAAAAAAATCATCAAGACACAACAACCATGGCTCTGATACCATTTTTAGGATCGAAATATTATTGTGTTGATGATTCGGGTGGTCTTGGATGATCAAAATACATGTTTGCCATTAGAGAGAGAAAGTAGATGAGAGGGAGTTTCTTGGTAGAGACTTGGTTCAACAAATGTAAGGTTAGATTAAAGAAAATCTCCACCCCTTCCATGGATGGAAGGGGTATTTATAGTTACAGACATAACGACCTCCTATCGGCATGTGGATCAGGTATATAGTGGGTAAAGACCCGTCCTTCCTCCACGGTGTTGCTCTAAACTAAACTACGCTACAAACTAACTAATAAACTACTAAATAACGTAACAAACGACATGTCTACGAGCTAACATATGCTAGACTATAATTGGGGTGACCGACACTTTAACATGGAATTTCCAATTCCTAACACTATGGATTGCACTAAATATAATAACTTTTGAAAACATTTTGTGTTGCTTTATATACACAAAAATGTTTAAAGAAAAAAGATAGCGTTTTTTTTCACTCAGCCTCAGAGACACATCTCAAACAAACGCGTTACGAACACGTTAAAAAATAATTCACTGCCGCAACGCGGCAGACGCCAACCTGCTTGTAAGTATTATTATAAAATGAGCAATACAACGCCTTTTTGGCCGAATAAAAAATTGGTGCTTCAATAAAAAATACAAAATGTGGCTCAAATAACTTTAGCCCATCAAGCCCAAACATATTAAAAAAAATAATTAGGCAAAAATAGCCCAGCAGGCCCAAAACTATTTAAAAAACAATATTTATAAAAATCACCTTGAACTATGCAAAACCATGTGAAAATCACCCTAAACTTTTTACTATGTACCACTTTTTTATATAACAAAATTTATTAGTCAAATGTCTAATAAGTACCTAGCGTTTTTTTGGATAAAAAAAATATCGCCGGAAAATTTTTTCGATGAATAAAGAAAAACCCATACAACATACCGGCCCAAAACACAGAAAATTATGTTATGGGGTTTCAACAACAAAACAGATAAAAAACACACATGCTTCCGCAGCAACGCGCAAACGAACTTCAACTCGTTTCTTAGACGACACACCACACATACAATAAATACAACCCACCACCACCATACAATCGCTAATGCATACATGTCATGTTGTTATTTGCCTAGTAGAAAATTATCAACTACACGAATTATCAACAACTCTTATTTTAGTTATTATTATTTAACTACTCTTCGTTTGGTTTCTTTTGTCCAGTCTTTAGCTATACTTGTCTCGCCAGACGTAAATGCCAAACTTGACTATAGAGAAAGCGTTGCTGATGTTGATAGTCAATAGTTGATTAATTCAATTATTATTATTTAAAGAATAAATTGCAAAAGTCGTACTTCTCTTTGACTAAATTAAAGGCACTATAGAGAAAGAGTTGCTGATATTGATAGTCAACTTTTATTTTATTTTTAAATACTAAGCAATATCACTCTTTGTAATAGAGGTGGTTTAGACAGAAATATTTGTATTCCGCATGAGACTAACAGGTGAAGAAAATGTGACCATAGCAACATGATGTGCCACACGGTTACACTTACGTGAAGTACATAGAAGCTCAAATTTCATACTCCCTTCGTCTCAAAATTATAGTCTATATATATTTTTCGGGATGTCTCAAAATAATTGTTCACTTTCTTTTTTAAGTAAAAACTAGAGAATTTAGTGAAAGAATATCCTATTTGAGTGGTTGAAAATTAAAGTGACGCCACTTTTATTGAACTATATGATTTTTGTCTTCTGACAATAATTTTGATACAGAGAGAGTATGAGATATCCAATAACGAATGTCCATAATAAGAGCTGAAAGCGCCCAAGGTGAGACATTTTTCGATGTAGCAAGCGTTGTTGTTGATTGAGAGTCTGATTCAATAATCGCGTTAAACCAACCTTTGTTTGCGCAAAAACAACACGCTGATCGAATGGCTTGAAGCTCGACAGCAAGAGCAGATTCACATCGCCATTATTACCAAAACAAGTAAGCAACGACCTAGCTGAGTTATGAGCAAAAATACCTAAATCAGCATTCGGCACAGTAAAAAAGGCGTCGCAATTTAGCTTCACTATGTTTGAAGTAGGGGGATCCACTTAGGTGAACTTTCTTGCGAAAAATCGCTGCTCATGTTGGACAAATCTGTGGCAGGATCAAAAGAATGTGCTCTCTCAAAATCACTATCTTTAACTTGGGCTTCCCCGATAACTTGAGCAGGACAAAGAATCGATTGCTCAAAAATAAAATGGCTATGAGCCTTTCATATAGACCAAGCTACAAAGGCAAATGTGGATAGAAATTTAGTACAAGTCAATCCTATTTTTATAGGATAATAAATAGGATAATAAAGAGTTAATACAATCAGATAAATCACCTAAGATGAAGGCCCAAGGAGGAACTAAACCAAATGGCTTTTGTCCACTCACATTCAAACAAAAAATGCTCTATGGTCTCTGGTGTTGTTCGACATATGGGGCAAAGTGGAGAAGTAACATAATTCCGTCAAAACAACCCGTCACGCGTGGCAAGAGCACTTGAACACGCTTTCCACAAAAAGAGTCAAATCTTTGGAATAACATTTAGACGCTATTTGTTTCCAAAACTCACCTGCAGGATTGGAAGATAAAGAAGCATGATCTATCTCCTTATCTTTCAATACCAAAGCTTGTTGATATCCGAGCGAACATAATAATTTCCCTTATTGTCATAATGCCATACAAGTCTTTCTTAGACGCCCGTGATGGGAATTTTTGAGACAAAGTCAGCCTCTCTGGGAAGAAGGTGGAGTTGTAATTTAAAATAACCCCATTCCTCATCAACAATAAAATCAGAAACTTTGGAAGCATTTGTGAAGGACCCCGAGGCTTACAGATGAAAAAGTCAGAACTACACGACACCCAATTTTGTGTCCCAAATGATATTATTTTCTCCTTTTCCAACCTACCATCGGATACCTTGAAGGAGGATATCTTAACCTTGGAGGAGGCTTTGCCATAACCAAGAAGGATGAGAACCCTTATTAGCTGTTAGAAAATTTCCTTTTGGAAAATATAAACCTTTAAGGATACGAGCCTAGAAGGAATTTGGGTTAATTATAAGCCTCCAACCTTGCTTTGCTAGCAATGCAAGATTAAACGAATGCAAGTCTCTATAACCAAGCCCCCATTCATCTTTCGATTTTATAAGACAATCCCAACTTGACTAGTGAATATGTTTACCGTGTGCATCTCCATGCCAGAAAAGTCTACTGATGTGAGTAAGAAACCTGTCAAGAAAACCTTTCGGCAACAAATAACATTGCATGGCCTATGATGGAATGTCTTAAATCACTGATTATATAAGGATCTCTCGACCTGCTTGGGAGATGAGCTTTTGTTTCCACCCTTGCATCTTATGAAGCACTTTGTCTAGGATAAAAGAGAATAACTCATTCTTATTCCGCCCAATAACAGAAGGTAATCCTAGATAACGAGCTTTTGGATCCATGCGTTGAACATTTAACAAGCCACATAATTGTTGTTGAAGGTCTTCTGGAATATTATGAGAGGAAAGGGCAGAAGACTTTGTAAAGTTATTGTTTTACCCAGATGCGCTGCAATACCGAGCTGAAATATTCATGAGATTTTGACATTCAACTGGACTTGCTTTCAAAAAGAACAATGAATCATCAACAAAGAAAATGAGAAATGATAGGGCAAGTCCTTGCCATTTTTGTACCAGATATGAGAGAGTTGTCCACGGCTTTTGAGACCATACGCGATAAGACATCGGAAATAATAATAAACAAATACGGAGATAGAGGGTCACCTTGCCGTATACCTTGAGTAGGCCAAATATTGCCTATGGATTCACCATTAATAAAAAATTCTAGCTCATATGAAGATAAACATGCTAAAATCTAGTGGCACCATCTATCCGCAAACCCCATCTTCTTTAAAGTAGCCGTTAAAAAATCCTATTGATACCTGTAAGTGCTGGGGAATATGAATACATATGGTGTATTAAACTCTGGCAATATGCCATATTTGAAGCTCTACAGTCAAAGCCCAAGTCAACTATTGAAGGTATACAGCGTATGAAACTCTGTTTAACACCCTGAAAAATGGGTCGTAGCGGAAAATTATGTCGCGGGTGCTACTAATTGGTATCATAACACAAAGTATAGAATAACGGATTTACCTTAAGAAATTTTATAACACAAAGTCGTAAGCAATATTTATTGTTCGTACATATCACTTTCGACTGGGGGCTTGATGACGTACCCACCGATCAGGTCGAAGGACACCCCTTCGACCTCAGTCGAATTTGCATTACGAAGACCCAAGTCTTTCTTCATAAGTCATTGGTGGCGTAAAATCATTCATCATTGATATGGTTACCAGTTGGGAATTCGCCAGCCGAACGCCTATGCCCTTCGGAGTCTTCTCTTGAGGACACCAAGACAAAGGAGAACATTGACTTGGTCTTCCCCCACGTTCCCACTATATCCTTAGCTTCCCCGCTAAGACAGAGAGAGTGGGGATGAAGCCCTAGCGGTTACCATAAATCATGGGACGCCCCCATGATCTCCAAAACGTGTGCTAACACTCTCCAAGCTTATTTTCTCATCTATAAATAGGTTGGACGAGTCATTTCAATGGTATGTTCACTCAACACAGTATTTCACATACTCCATATTACTTACAACACATATCACATACATACTCTCACGCCGGAGGTGGTTCGCTGGGTCCAACCCCTGCGCAATCACTTAACGAAGTGTTTATTATTTCTTATTGCAGATTGGCTACAAGTTTGGCGCAAGCATATCACCCCTCATACCCTTCGATCACCATTGAAGGCCTGGTCGTACGAATTATTGTACAATATGTGGCGCCATCCGTGGGACCCGCTACAATTGTTCTCGTTATTCCAAACTTATAACCAGTCAATTACACTCACTAGTTTTACGGCATGAATCAAGGAAGAGAGGATACACCCCCTCCGGGTTTCTCGACCTTGACACCAATCCCAGTCAATGATCCTAACAACCTTCCCAACATAACCGCGTCCACCTTTACCACACGATCTCACCCTGAAATAACTCCCAACAACCATGCTTCAACTTCGGCTAACCCTGAACCGGTAATCAGTCCAGCGTTTGTCGAAGCTAACATCGAAGCACTAGAATCTTTACTGAGGGCTCGAAGGAGGCAAGCTCGGAATGTGGAGATGCGAAGGGAGCAGGAATACTCAAGCGATGAGTATGACGAAGAATTAGAAATGGAGACTAGGCCCTTGGCTCCTGGGGCTACATGCTCAGTGTTAAGGATAGGGTCTCCGAGCAGCCGAAGGCTGAGTGGAAGGTCGGTTGGTTTTGAAGATGTTCCGGAGAGGGCTCCTACGAGAAGGGAAGGAACAATGGAATGCTCTAATGGAAGGAGTCACCGAAGGGAGACTACAGAGGTTAACTTGTCGACACTCTTGGCGGCTCATCTGGGGTGAACCGAGGCAGGGGTTCCGTTGCAGCCTTCTCACGTATCCGGCGTAGTAGGAAATCCATCTCAAATGAATGGGGGAGGAAATCTTCCTCATGGTATGTACCCTCCTTTTCAGGCTCAATCTTACCCTCAAGGGGTTTATCCCCCACCTAATGGGCAGGCTAGCAACCCTAGTTTTACTCAACCATACGGAAGCATGCCCTATGGGCAACCTATGGTGTACCATTCGTATCCTGTCAGAAGTCACCCACCTTATATACCTACTGCTTACCCTCAATATGTTAACCAAAACCCTGTCGGAATACCTCCAAACCATAACCCATAAAATGTTGTCCCTACTTACATGCCACCTTACAACTGCCTTTATTCAGAGCCTATGGGTTCAACAACACCCTTCGTAAGGTGGATAGAAGACTACCATTTGCCCGATAGGTTGAAAATACCCGCACATATTGGTACTTATGATGGGAAGGGGGACCCGGATAACTTTTTACACCTGTTCGAAGGGGCTATCAGAATGCAGAAGTGGGTCATGCCCGTTGCTTGTCACATGTTTACATATACCCTGCGAGACTCTGCTCGTACATGGTGGAACGGGCAAAAACCAGGTAGCATTGTAAATTTGGATGATCTCAAGGCCAAGTGCAGATCACACTTCTGTCAACAGAAAAAGTTCACAAGGACGCACCTAACAGTGCACAACATCAAGCAGAAGGAAAATGAGAGCACCAGGGCTTTCATTACCAGATATACCGATGACACCTTACAGATAATGGGCCTGCACGAAGACCAACGCATCTCAGGTTTCGTGCATGGCCTACGAAACAAGAGTTTGGTGGAATTCCTCTCCACTGACCTTCCTGCAACCTACAAAGGCTTGGTGGAGAAGGCTTACACCTAGATCGAAGCCAAAGAGTATCTACCAACGGGGATCCGGTTGAAAACAAAGAAAATCAAAACAAAATCCCGAAGCATCCTTCATGGGAAGGGTAAAAAAACAAACATAAAGGCAGAGACAGGTTCACACCCTACCACAAGAACATCAATCAAGGGCTCTTGGCTAATCTGTCCAAATCACCAAGGGAGATACTTGCTACAGAAAGGGCTGCGAAAGCCTTTGATTCTCCTCCTCGTTTGCATGTAGGGGAAGAAGCAGGGATACCTCCAAATACTGCTATTTCAATGACGATTACGGACACGACACCAACAACTGCAGAGAGCACAAGAAGCAGATAGAAGAGGCCGTGAAGTCCGGCCAATTGGGACATTTGGTGAAGGGCATAAAGAAAGGTAAAGAGAAGGTCTCCGATACACAGTTGGGGAAAGATACCACACATGTCAAAGCACCCATCCTCATGGTGTACAGGGATGATTCCGGTTTAAAAAGGAAAGCAGCGGAGGGAGCATTATGCGGAGTTGGAGATGTCACCTTTCCTTCGATCACAGGAAAAGTTCTCTTAAATGACCCCGTGGTCATCAAAGTCTTGATCTCCTACAGAGAAGTAAACAGAGCCTACCTAGACTATGGTAGCTCTTGTGAAGTGATCTATGAACATTGTTTTCTAAAGCTCAAGCCTTCGATAAGGTCGAAGAGAGTAGATTCGAAGTTACCCTTGGTAGGGTTCTCAGGGGAACACTCATGGCCCTTGGGAGAAGTCCCTCTAGAGGTTACGATTGGAGAAGGAAGGCTAAAAAGAACAGAAACCTTGGTTTTCGCGATCGTATGATCTGAATCTCCCTATAACCTGTTGATAGGGAGAACAGCAATGCAAAAGATGGGCATCGTTGTCTCCACTATACATGCCGCAGTCAAATTCCAAACACCATTCGGTATTGGAATGGTTTTCTCCAGCTACAACATGAAGAAGCCTATGGAAGTAGGCAAAAGGGTCAAACAGGTCTTGGAGGAGCCTCTGAAAGATGTTCTCAGCTGCACTGATGCCGAAGAGCAGATCGTAGTAAACGATCTCTACCTTGATCAGACGGTGGTAATTGGAAAGCAGCTCCCTACCTCCTTTAAGGCTGAATTGGAGAAGGTACTACGGGCTAATGCAGATGTCTTTGCATGGACTTACTCTGACATAACGGGGGTCCCCAGAACTCTCACCGTAGATTGAAAGCCCTTTGGCACTGAACACAAGCTTAATGAGTTCAAACACATTGAACCTATCAAGCAAAAGCGTCGAAGCCTTGCTCCTGAAAGAAATGCCGCATCATGCAAAGAAGTGGATGAGCTCGTAACAGAATGCATACTCAGGGAGGTGAAGTATCAAACCTGGGTAGCCAATCCGGTGATGGTTAAGAAGCATGACGGAGGGTGGCGGATGTGTGTAGACTTCACGGATATCAACAAAGGCTGTCCGAAGGACTGCTATCCTCTACCAGAAATTGATTAGAAAGTGGAATCCTTATCATGGTTTTGACTGAAATGCTTTCTGGACGCTTACAAGGGTTACCATCAGATACAGATGGCGGAAGAGGACGAAGAAAAAACAACCTTTTTTACAGGAAAGGGCGTTTATTATTACAAGAAAATGCCTTTCGGTTTGAAAAATGCAGGTGCTACCTACCAACATTTAGTGGACAAAGCCTTCCACAAGCAGATAGGTAGGAATCTCGAAGCATACGTAGATGATATGGTTATCAAGAGTAGAACAGAGGAGGTCATGCTCTCTGACATAAAGGAAACCTTCGACCAACTTCGTGCCATCAACATGAAGTTAAATCCCAAGAAATGTTCCTTCGGCGTGGAGGAAGGACAATTTTTGGGACATCTGATCACCAAGCAGGGTATTAAGGCCAATCCTTCGAAGGTTAAGGCCATCATAGACTTGCAGCCTCCTAAGTCCCTAAAGGATGTGCAAAGTCTGAATGGAAAGCTAGCAGCCCTCAGCAGATTCTTATCGAAGGGTGCAGATAGATCTTTGCCGTTTTTCAAGACACTCAAAGGATGCACAGATAAAAAGATGTTTCAGTGGAGTGCAGATACAAAAGCTGCCTTTAAAAAGCTCAAGGAGTTCATGGCTATTTTACCTACACTTACCACCCCAATCAAAGGTGAAGTGTTGTTTATGTACATTGCAGCCTCCTTCGAAAGCATCAGTGCTGTGTTATTGGCAGAATGAGAGAAGAAGCAAATCCCTATCTACTTTGTTAGCAGGGTTCTACAGGGAGCTGAGCTAAATTATCTAGAGTTGGAGAAGTTAATCTTGGCTTTGGTCCATGCTGCGAGGCACCTTCGAAGGTACTTCCAAGCTCATCCCATAACCGTACTCACTGACAAGCCTATTAAGCAGATACTTTCGAAGCCAAAGAAATCTGGAAGGATAGTGTTAGAATCGATGCTCTAGGTTGTTTAGACCTTATCTAGGATAATCAATAAGAACAAATAACAATGAACAATAATATGTATGCACAGCGGAATAATCAAACTATCATTGTTATTATTAAGGTTTCTTCGTCATCATCATGTGTTCTACAAAACACATCTACAGCCCCAATCCTAGACGATCAACTCTAAGACGGTTACAATCTAACAGGGATCAATGATCCTTGAGGCTAAACACTATATGTCGACATTCACCAAAACCCTAGGCACCCCATGCCTGGGTTTTCCCACACACACACCTTTGTCTAATGTTTACATTGTTTGACACACATAAACCTAAATCCCTGTATCTCTTTATATAATAAAGATACTAGGGTTACAAATGACTACAAGGGACTAGATAATAAATACTTCTTTGATAATTAGGTCCTTTGTCTTTCTTTGTCTTCAACAGTCCTTCATCTTTCATGTATTTTATCTTATCAACTTTAAATATAGTTCCCAACAATCTTCCCCTAGTTGATAATGACAAAACCAAATAAGCATGAAAAAGTATGTCATGAAAGATAAACAAACTTCCCCTTAATTCATGCCACGTCACTCCAACATCTCTTCCACTTTTTGTTATTATCCAAATAGGGAATGTAAGCAGTAGAAACTTCCCCTTGAGTGGTGCATGAACAACAAATGATTCTTCAAATCTATAAGCTCCTTGTAATGATCACTTGTGAAGAAAACCAAATATAACGAATTTGATGAAGAAGTAAAATATCCCAAACTTGTGTCTTATGTCTTGTACGATCCACGTGATGTCGAACTTATACCACAACAGAAATATAAGTAGATCGCAACCTCTTGACAAAATCCTCATCGTTAATGAGACACTGAGCACTACAATGTAACTCCTTTAAGTGATAGTTAACTAGGTCTTCATCTATCCACCCCTCGACCTATGAAAACTAGATTTTGCAAGTCTTCGTCAACATCCTTTAAGCACGAACAAGTTATCTACAAAGTGTAACCCCCACTTTGAGATATGATAAGAATACAAACCTGTGAAACTCAACTACAACATCAAATTAGTGATAATCAACCTTCTTCGTAATCAATAATTCAATAAATCTAAATATGAGCTTTTTGACGTTTAAGAACAAATAACCAAAATCCTCTTGTGTGTGAGCCAAATCCCATGTGTGTGTCACCAAAAATCCATAAAAATTATCACGCTCGACTTCCCTTTAAATTGAAAACCATATATCATACAGCAGTGGAAACCAAAGGACGAACAGTGGTAACCAAACATGCTAGCAGCGGAAACAAGTAAAGCTAGCAGTACAAGCTACAATAGGGGAACAAAAACACATGACCAGCTATTAATATGACCATGAATCTTCAATTAAAACCACTTTGAAAAGTACCACGTTAGCCAATAAAAGAACTATCAATTCGAGCATTCTGTTGTTCCACCAACAATTGAGATCAGTGAAGTAGGGACCATCATCAATCAGTATCTCGAAACCCAACCAATTAGAGTACCAATCAAATATGAAATAGTGCAAACCCACGTGTTCTCTATAAATTCATATGATCAATCAATATTAAAATCATGAGACCGGCTTTAAATGTTTACGAGGTAGATAACCATGCAAATTCACTTCACCACCTTCCCATGTATCCAATTATATCACATGAATAAAATGCTTACCATGTCAAGACCTGTGATAATATTTACTGACCATGTTCCATCCTCGACAAACAAAGGTTAAAACCCATCAAAACAGGTTTCTGATCAACCTTAGTAGCAACAACAGCTCAATAGAAAACCAATGAGCAGTGGTACCAAGGTACTAGCATGGAATACGTAGCAGCAGATACGCAACAAAGGTAGCAGTAGGAACGACACAAGCAGTGGTTACAGGATGATCGGCAGTGGAAACGAACATGAAGGCAGTGGTAACGAGTCTTCTAGCAGTGGAATGAAAATAGCAGCAGTTCACAGTAGAGTATCAGTAGAAACTTTCATAACAGCACATGTTTATCTTGTCACTCAAATGTATAATATTGCAACATAAAATCATGTAGCCTTATTAGTCTTGATATGAACATTAGCATGAACCTACTTGTGTATCTTTGCTTTTTCTCGCATAACCATCAATCCAAAAACCAAAAAAAACAGCCACGTCCAATAAATCAAACAACAATCAACAATTCAAACTTTATCGTGTTTGAACAGTAGCAACGTGGAGCAGCAATCAAAATCAGTATCAGATGAAGAAGGATGACAGCAGTCTAGGGTTTCTTAGGAAGCGAATCTTATTAAACCATAAAATTCAAAAACCTAAAAAAAACAATCATACATAGATCCAAAGCTGCTTTCATCCAGGGTTAGTAGACTCCAAACAAGTATAACCAACTTCCATTGAGAATTTAGAACAAGTATGCATGAAATCAAAGAAGTTGAGATCATAAAAACCCTAAAATTCAACCTTGAAAAACTCTGTCAGCAGCCAACTTCGACAATGAATAACTTTCGCATAAAAGCTTAGATCGACGATCCCTTCGGTGGAAAGTTAGATTGATATACAGAGAACGTCCACCAGAAATTTCAGCTCGATCCAACGGTTAACGAAAAAGTTATACCTGTTAGAAAACTGACCTGCAGAAGCATTACGAAAATTTTTCAGATTCGAATTTCTTCATCTTTTAGCCATTTTCTTCGAGACACCTTGTAGATCCTAGATATCAAGAGCAACCCGCTCTGATATCATATGTTAGAATTGATGATCTAGGTTTTTTAGACCTTATCTAGGATAATCAATAAGCACAAATAACAATGAACAATAATATGTATGCACAACGGAATAATCAAACTATCATTGTTATTATTAAGGTTTCTTCGTCATTATCATGTGTTCTACAAAACACATCTACAACCCCAATCCTAGACGATCAACTCTAAGACGGTTACAATCTAATAGGGATCAATGATCCTTGAGGCTAAACACTATATGTCGACATTTACCAAAACCCTAGGCACCCCATTCCTGGGTTTTCCCACACACACACACCTTTGTCTGATGTTTACATTGTTTGACACACATAAACCTAAATCCCTGTATCTCTTTATATAATAAAGATACTAGGGTTACAAATGACTACAAGGGACTAGATAATAAATACTTCTTTGAAAATTAGGTCCCTTGTCTTTCTTTGTCTTCAACAGTCCTTCATCTTTCATGTATTTTGTCTTATCAACTTTAAATATAGTTCCCAATAGATAGCTAAGTGGGCTATCGAGCTAGGAGAACATGAAATTGAGTACAAGGGTAGAAACTCGGTCAAAGGACAAATATTGGCAGACTTCTTAGCTGAAACACCCTCCGAACCAAAGCAGGACAAAAAAGTTGCTGAGAAGAAGTCTGTTAAAAAGGTGGAAGGGTGGAAACTTTACACCGATGGAACCTCCAGCTCCGACGGTTCTGGCGCAGGTCTAAGGCTTGTTGATCCCGAATGGAAGGAGTATACTTATGCACTCCGTTTTGAATTCGATGCTACTAACAATGAAGCGGAGTACGAAGCCTTGCTAGCAGGCCTCCAACTGGCTAAGGACATGGAGGTAGAAGACTTGGCTATTTTTGTTGACTCACAACTGATGGCTAATCAGATAAAGGGCTCCTATAAAGCGAGACAACCTGTGATCAAGCAATACTTGGATAAGGCCAAAGAAATGCTCGAAGGGTTTACATCCTACAACATAGAACATGTTCGAAGAAACCAAAACAAAAAAGCAGATGCACTTAGTAAACTGGCATCAATGACATTTTCTCATTTAACTAAGGAGGTTCTGGTCGAAGTATTGGCAGATAGGTCCATCGTCCGAAAGGAGGTGTCTGACGTAATATTGGAGGAAGACTCAAATTGGATGACTCCAATTATAGAATATCTAATAAGTGGTATACTGCCGGAGGATCCGAAACTAGCTCGAAAGGTCCGCATCAAAGCACCACAGTACAAAATCATGGGGAACTACCTATACAGAAGGTCCTTCTTGTCTCCATGGCTTCGTTGTGTAGGACCTAGGCAAGCCGCCAACATCATTCAAGAAGTGCATGAAGGATCCTGCGGGCTTCACGCAGGACCCCGCTCTGTTGTTTCTAAGATCATGAGGATTGGATATTATTGGCCTTCGATGCAAAGGGACGCAGTAGAAATCATCCAGAAGTGTGAAGCCTGTCAAGTTCACTCAAGGGTGCCAAGGCTACCAAAACAAGATATGACCTCTGTGACGTCCGCATGGCCTTTCAGCCAATGGGGGATAGACATCGTAGGCCCTTTACCAATTGCTCCAGGAGGAGTAAAGTTCTTGGTCGTAGCCATCGACTACTTCACGAAATGGGTGGAAGCTAAGCCTTTGGCATCCATCACAGGAAGGCACAAGGAAAAGTTTGTATGGGAACACATTATCTGCCAGTTCGGAGTACCCCACATCATCATCTCAGATAATGGGAAGCAATTTTCCAAAGGGGTATTTCCAGTGTTTTGCAGAGGCCTGAATATAAAGCAGTCTTTCACGTCCGTCTACCATCCTCAAGGTAACGGGCAAGTGAAAGTTACTAATAGGGACATCATCCAAGGCATAGAACGAAGGCTGGGATACAGTCACCATAGTTGGGTAGATGAACTACCCCAAGTACTCTGGGCTCACAGAACGCACACAAAGTCAAGTCATGGGGAGACACCTTTTAGCTTGACATATGGCACGGAAGCTGTCATCCCTTCAGAAGTAAGTGTCTTGATGACGTACCCTCCGATCAGGTCGAAGGACCCCCCTTCGGCCTCAGTCGAACTTGCATTACGAAGACCCAAGTCTTTCTTCATAAGTCATTGGTGGCGTAAAACCATTCATCATTGACATGGTTACCAGTTGGGAATTTGCCAGCTTAAGGCCTATGCCCTTCGGTGTCTTCTCTTGAAGACGCCAAGACAAAGGAGAACCTTGACTTGGTCTTCCCCCACATTCCCACTATTTCCTTAGCTTCCCCGCCAAGTCTGAGATAGTGGGGATGAAGCCCTAGCGGTTACCACAAATCAGGGGACGCCCCCATGATCTCCTAAACATGTGCTAACACTCTCCAAGCTATTTTCTTCACCTATAAATAGATTGGAAGAGTCATTTCAATGGTAAGTTCACTCAACACAGTATTTCACATACTCCATATTATTTACAACACCACATACTTACTCTCACGCCGGAGGTGGTTCACAGGGCCCAACCCTTGCGCAATCACTTAATGAAGTATCTACTATTTCTTATTGTAGATTGGCTACAAGTTTGGCGTAAACATATCACCCCTCATACCCTTCAATCACCATCGAAGGCCTGGTCGTACGAATTATTGTACAATCAGTGGCGCCATCCATGGGACCTGCTACTATTGGTCTCATTATTCCAAACTTACACCCAGTCAATCACTCTCACTAGTTTCACGGCATGAATCAAGAAAGAGAGGATACACCCCCTCCGGGTTTCTCGACCTTGACACCAATCCCAGTCAATGATCCTAACAACCTTCCCAATATAACCGCATCCACCTTTACCACACGATCTCACCCTGAAATAACTCCCAACAACCATGCTTCAACCTCGGCTAACCCTGAACCGGTAATTAGTCCAGCGTTTATCGAAGCTAACATCGAAGCATTAGAATCTTTACTGAGTGCTCGAAGGAGGCAAGCTCGGAATGTGTAGATGCGTAGGGATTTAGAATACTCAAGCGATGAGTATGACGAAGAGTCGGGAATGGAGGCTAGGCCCTTGGCTCCTGGGGCTACACGCTCAGCGCTAAGGATAGGGTCTCCAAGCAGTCGAAGGCCGAGTGGAAGGTCAGTTGGTTTTGAAGATGTTCCGGAAAGGGCTCCGACAAGAAGGGAAGAACGATAGAAGGCTCCAATGGAAGGAGTCACCGAAGGGATACTACGGAGGTTAATTTGCCACCACTTTTGGCGGCTCATCTGGGAAGAACTGAGGCAGGGGTTCCGTTGCAGCCTTCTCACGCATCCGGCATAGAAGGCAATCCATCTCAAATGAATGGGGGAGGAAATCTTCCTCCTCATGGTAGGTACCCTCCTTTTCAGGCTCAATCTTACCCTCAAGGGGTCTATCCCCCACCTAATGGGCAGGCTAGCAACCCCAGTTTTACTCAACCATACGGAAGCATGCCCTACGGGCAACCTATGGTATATCCTTCGTACCCCGTCGGAAGTCACCCACCTTATATACCTGCTGCTTACCCTCAATATGTTAACCAAAACCCTGTTGGAATACCTCCAAATCATAACCCGTACAATGCTGCCCCTACCTACATGCCACCTTATAACTGCCTTTATTCGCAGCCCATGGGCTCCACAACACCCTTCGTAAGAAGGATAGAAGACTACCCTTTGCCTGATGGGTTGAAAATGCCCGCACATATTGGTACTTATGATGGGAAGGGGGACCCGGATAACTTCTTACACCTGTTCGAAGGGGCTATCAGAATGTAGAAGTGGGTTATGCCGGTTGCTTGCCACATGTTTACATATATCCTACGAGACTCTGCTCGTATATGATGGAACGGTCAAAAACCAGGTAGCATTGTGAATTTGGATGATCTCAAGGCCAAATTCAGATCACATTTCAGCCAATAGAAAAAGTTTACAAGAACGCACCTAACAGTGCACAACATCAAGCAGAAGGAAAACGAGAGCACCAGGGCTTTCATTACCAGATACACCGATGACACCTTACAGATAATGGGCTTGCACGAAGACCAACGCATCTCAGGTTTCGTGCATGGCCTTCGAAACAGAAGTTTGGTTGAATTCCTCTCCACTGACCTTCCTGCAACTTATAAGGGTTTAATGGAGAAGGCGTACACCTGAATCGAAGCCAAAGAAGTGTCTACCAACGGGGCTCCGGTCGAAAATAAAGAAAGTCACAGCAAAGCCCCGAAGCATCCCTCGTAGGAAGGGTCAAAGAACAGACACAAAGGAAGGGACAGGTGATAACATCAAATAGTCCTGAATATTAAGTGTCAATTTCCCCCGTTAATGCTCGTTATTTATATCATTTATATGGATTTACGCTTGTTTATCACAGTATGCTTATTTTGAAGAAGTTACGGCGTAACTCGTCTCTCACATTACGCCCTAACTATTGCGTGACTTTGAAGTCCAACTTATCAAGAGGTTACGATGTAACTCTTCCCAAAGATTACGACGTAACTCCATTAGGTCAAAAGAGGTTCCACGCCGCTGATACTTACGCCGTAACTACTACATCACTTACGACGTAACCGAGTTTATTGAAGACTACGGCGTAACCACTTATAAGGTTACGCCGTAACTAGCAGATCTAGTGCATTTACGAAGAAATAGAAGGTTACGATGTAACTCCTCTATTAGTTACGCCGTAACCGAGACCTGGCCTATAAATACCCCACGAATTCCAGCATTTCAAAGCATCCCATTCCACACACAACACTCTGAGAATGTGGGAAAAAGCTCATGGCAGGTCTAGGGAAGCATACAGAGCTGTTTCCAAGGGAGAAGTCACACCATTACGATAAGCTTTAGCGTTTATTATTTCTTTTACTTTCAATTCATGTATTTCGTACCTTTGAATATTGAATTGATGTGCATGATTAATATGAGCGGCTAAGCACCCTTTGGTGCTAGCCTAGTTATGATTCCTTAATTGTTTTGTTTGCGTTTACCTTTACTTCCGTACAATTATTTCTAAGTGTATGCATGCATAGTTCTTTGGTAGTCACCCTTGGTTCGGTAGTTTTGAATGGCGATAGAGGCCAATTTCCTAGGAGATATGACCAACTGACCCTAGGTGAGCGGACTGAGATGGGAAGGGTAAGATATGACCAACTGACGACCCTTTCTACTTGTGCGATTTGACCAACTGATCACCTATCGTTTGGATGAACTTAAGAATTGGGGGGGGGGGGGGGGTGTAGTGTCTAAGTTCCTAACGGTCGGGCACTCAATATTTAGAATCTAGCATGTAGCGGTACTTAATGACTCGGCTTAGGGGACCAGGAACAACAGGACTTATGACGGTGCGCCTGATTTCTCCTGTGGTGGCATCTTTGCTGATAGGTTAGGGCGAATTGAACAAATGTTGTCCTCTCGAATTTGACCCCACCTGAACTAATTGGAAGTAGGTAGACGTAGACATAACTAGCTAGGAGGATTAACTAGGTTAGCACCACTATTCCTCTATTGATTTCCTTCTACCATTTATTTGCTTTTATATTTTGCATTAGTAGTTTAATTAATTAAATACCTTTCGAAACCATTAATATTATGTGACAATTAGACTTAGTAATTATCCGACACACATAGCTCTTGGGACGACCTCGACTTTACCATTTACTACACTACACACGACCGGGTACATTGCCCATTAGTGCATTAGGGCAGACCATAGGTATAGCGAGACACTATAAATATTAAGACCTGGTCTGTAAAACCTGCATCAAGTTTTTTGCGCCGCTGCCGGGGAGCTATATTTAGATTAGTATTGAGTCTTTCATTTCATTTTTAAACTTTTCTCACGATCATATTTCAAGTTTTCAGGTACCATAGAAGTTGTTAACATCGATGACCTCACTCTTGAGGAATACTTGGCGTTGACTAGAGCAGATCAAGGGCTGGGTCTCATAAGACCGTCAATCGGAGCGGATGTTCGTTTCGAGATTATAGACCAATTTATGATGGAGCTTCGCGCTAACCCTTTTTTAGGAAATAGGGACGAAGACGCATATGAGCACGTTGAAAATGTCCTATACATCACTAGCCTTTTCAACATTCCGGGCGTGTCTCATGATGCTGTTATGCTTAGGGTCTTCCCAATGACTCTCACTGGAGCAGCCAGAAGATGGATCGAAAGATTTCCCGCCAGGGCAGTTAATACTTGGGCGCTACTAAAGAAACACTTTATTCAAAGATATTGCCCGCCATCAAAGATTTCTAATCAACTCTTGGAGATCCATAATTTCAAACAAGAAGATGACGAAACTCTATATCAAGCTTAGGACAGATACAACGATCTTCTTTATAAGTGTCCTACCAATGATCTAAATAACCAGCAGAAGGTCAATATTTTCTACAAAGGAATAAATGTAACTACAAGACAGATGCTGGACTATCAAGGACCTATCCCAAACATGACTCCTACTACTGCAATTGAAGCCATTCAAAAAATGGCGGACCATTCTCAAAAATGACACGACGGTGGAAGTAATAGAAACCAAGGCGGAAGTTTTGACGGAATTGCAGCAATAGCTAGTAAACTTGAAAATCTCTGTAGAGATATGCTGAAAATCAAAGAAACTGTTCATGCCATCCAAGTCGGCTGTGAAAACTGTGGTGGGGGACATTTGACTAAAAACTGTCCTAAAGTCGACAAGGAAGATACGATCGAGGAAGCTAAATACGGAGAGAATAGGCCTTTCTACGGGGATAATCGTAATGAGTTTCGTGGAAGACCCCCACCGTATTATGAGCGTAATGAGAGAAGAGCTAACCTGGAAGGAATTATCAACAAGTACCTTTTTGACACTACCAAAAGGCAAAGGGAGCAAGAAGAATGGCTTAAGAATTTCCAAGACAACACGAACAAAAGCCTCGCATCCCATGAAACATCGCTTAAGAACTTGGAAACTCTAATTGGAAAGCTTGGCGACGAGGTTCAAAGAAGGAATAAAGAACAGAAGAGCAATTTCACTATATGTAAGGCTGTGTTCTCTGACAACAACAAGTGTTCTGATGAGTCGGATATTGATGGCGAAAGTGAGTTACACCGTAATCACACTCCAGAATTACGGCGTAACCCAAATTCAAGCAAAGACACGGGCGCCAAGGACAACAACCCTAAAAGAAGGAGTCATTGGTGTAAGTGTATTGCTATTGATGATGGAGAATGCTATAGTTTGTGGGCCTCATTTGTTCCTCGGAAAACCTGTGATGGTGGTGTTGATAAGGAAAGGATAAAAGATGACAGATACAAATGGACTATACTAAACTACGAAGAAAGGTTAGCCAAGTTCTCAATTAACGAAGTGGAAGGGCCGCCCATCAAGCATTACTGCAAACCCTTACTCATCATGGAAGATGAGATTACTAACGCTTGGCCAACGTGCAATCCTTTTCGTGATTATTGCAACGGAGGAGGTAATGAGAAGAACGAAGTTTGGATATTCCCACATGAATCTGGAAGACACGACGTTGATTTTGGAAATCTATCATTTAGTGATTGGTATTCAATAAGGTTCGGGGACGCGATAATTAATTCAACTCTATTCAGAAATCTGGAACTGAAATATAAGAAACACATTCTTCGAGAAAAAACCATTAAGCCCCTCGATGATATTCCTTCTGAAGATGACCATGACGAAGGAGTTCGGAATCATTGGTGTGAACAAATCAAAACCAGCAACGGAAAAGTTTGGGCCTCCTGCAACCCTTTTGAGTATGAAAATGATGGAGGAAGCAGCATCGAGAGAGCTGGGGAAGACGCGTTAACTAAAAAGAAAATCTGGGAAGGTTGTATGAGTAAAAATCAACCTAACAACGAAGCTCCTAATGAAAAACCAGAAGATGACACCAAAGGCTCAGTAAACAATGAAAAATGCAGAAAAATTCTCAACCAACTTGAAGATACCGATTCCGACAATGATTTCGATTATCTCGAGTTGCAAGGCGAAGACGGTTTCATCAACCCAGATGATGAGATACACGAGAAACGAAGATGCAAGCTTCTTGGCATCCCATTTAAGAGGCCACCTCCTATTATAACCGAAAAATTTGAGTTTACGCGATACCATTTGGGGCTTGAAGAAATTTTTTGCAAGATACGGAAAATTAAAACCAAAGAATATCTGCGCACTGCAACAAATGTCGGATGGGTTAGGCGCAACTTAATGAAAGACGTGGATGAAGTCGGGGATGTTCAAAGGCCCCCATAGTAGCCCGCGGCTCTGAGTCTAACTTAAAGACTCGTAAATAAAGAAAAGTGCTCTTTCGGAAGACAACCTGAATTATCCCTTTCTTTTGTTTTTTATTCCCTTTCTGTTGGGTTTTGTGTTTTCTAACCATTTTTGCAGGAGACAAAGAAGTAATTACTGTTGCAGTTGCTCATCTGAACAGAGTTACGGCGTAACTCATCTTGGTGATTACGCCGTAACCAACATTTTCGCAGCAGAATTCTTGACGCATTGCCAATTATGGCGTAATACCATCTCAGTGGTTACGCCGTAAGTATTCGCTTCAACTCATACCAGGTTTTGCCAGTTACGGCGTAACTCTCTCATAGGAGTTACGACGTAACTCTCCTCTGCTTTAATTCTTTCATTTTAAAACACAGTAACCTTGTATTAGTTTTTAAATGAACTTTGTGGGTGTGTTCCCTGTAAACCCTCACGAGACTTCACTCGTCCACTTGGGACACCAAGTGGTTTAAAAGGCTTGTTGCATTCGCTAAATGCAACCATGATTCCTACGAAAGTGAGTTAGGTTTGTTTTTCATTTTATTTTTTTCTTTTTAGAATTATGCTTGTCGGTATTGTTATTTCAGGGATTGAAGTTTGTTCATGACGCTTAAACGAAGGCACGATCCTCTCTCGTTGGCCTTCTTCTTTTTGGAGCAAATTTCAGGGAAGTCCTCGCTCTAATTCTACCTTTCTCTTCACCTTTATTTTAATGCCTAGTACAAAAGGGACTTTGTACAATTCAAGTGGGGGGACGGGAGTAGAATTATCTCTTAAACTTTATTTCGCCCTCATTTTTCTAGTTTATTTTGAAAAATTATGCCATTTTTAAAATTTTGACATGTTTTTCCGAACCTAACTAGATTAGACCTTAGCCGAGCACATACAACCCTTGACATTACATGGTGAGATTAGCCTTATCCGTTTCCAATATTTTACCCCAAATCCACCAAATTATGAGTGTGTCGGTAGCTTGTAAACTTTAGAACTTGGCCTTTGCATCATTTCGAGACCATAGACGAGGTATGTTGAGTTAGCTCAATGTATTTGGACTTTTCAGTTTTAGAAGGCAGTATTATAGGATTATCACCCAAACAGCCTACCATTGTGAGTCTATCGATTAGTCACCTCGACTTTTCGACCCCCATGTGAAACCCTTTTGTTGCACTCCCCTTTAGTGCATGATACCCCTAGATACACCCTTCTGAGCCATTCATTTCATTTTGTCAACCCAATATATTGTTTCGTTACACCCTTACACCTTAGCCTACCCTGTAGTCTTTATTTGTAATTGGGAAGTCATCATTTGCCTAAGTTCAAGGTTCGAGTGGAAAGGTTTGGAAATCACGCTTTCATCGACAACAATTATGATGATCATTGAAGACCCCCCGAATTCCCATTGTTCATATCAAGTGGGGGGATGTTATGTTATTATGTTATGTTAAAAAAAATGATTCGAAAAAAAAAAAAAGTTGATTGATTTATGTAAAGTGCGATGTTATAAGCACTATAGTACGAGCTTTATTGTTTAGTATCGAGGAGGCCACCTCGGTCACATTAGAAGATTGGAGTTGGAGTTATACCAACTGAAGAAGAAAAGGTAGTGTGCCCATCACAGCGTCCTCTAATGACACATCTACCTTGCATTTCATGATCCGGTCTCTAGACTTCTAAGCTTGAACTTTGGGCAGATGGTAAGTGGTGATGACTTAGTTATAGATTTAGACTACCTGCTTGTTTTTCATTTTACACCAATTATATATCCCATGTCTTATCCTACCCTTTAGTCATGAAGCGTGTCTAGGTGATGCAACGAGCAATCTTTGGTGTCTTGGCCATGGATTTGGTCATGTATCATTGATTTTGTCCACTTTGCCGTGACATGTTAGTAATGACGAGTCACCCCTTAACCTTTGTCGTGTCTACCCATATTGCCTTCGAGAATTGTTTAGCCCTTAACTCTAGTGGTGGAGATTTGTGTAACTGCCAAGCTTATGATATAATACATGCTATGACTGTGCGATTGAGTGATCACCCCGAAATTGACACTTAGAATAGTTGAGAGATTTGAGTGTTTGTTCCCCTTTCGTGAGGTGTTCGGCTTTGTTTTATTCTAGCATAAGGGATTTGTAAACTCATATTTTCTAGGTTCTGGGAGATATCTTTTTAGGAATCTATCTAATAAGGTCTACTTGAGGGCAAGTAGAGTTCAAGTGAGGGGATATTTGATAACATCAAATAGTCCTGAATATTAAGTGTCAATTTCCCCCGTTAATGCTCGTTATTTATATCATTTATATGAATTTATGCTTGTTTTCCATTGTTTTCTACATTCAGGTAAATTACGAGCATTGGAGCTAAAGAGACGCGGAAATGGAAATATTACTAAAGATTTATCACAGTATGCTTATTTTGAAGAAATTACGGCGTAACTCGTCTCTCACATTACGTCGTAATTATTGCGTGACCCTGAAGTCCAACTTATCAAGAGGTTACGGTGTAACTCTTCCCAAAGATTACGACGTAACTCCATTAGGTCAAAAGAGGTTCCACGCCGCTGATACTTACGCCGTAACTACTGCATCACTTACGACGTAACCGAGTTTATTGAAGACTACGACGTAACCACTTATAAGGTTACGCCGTAACTAGCAGATCTAGTGCATTTACGAAGAAATAGAAGGTTACGGCATAAATCCTCTATTAGTTACGCCATAACCCAAACCTGGCCTATAAATACCCCACGAATTCCAGCATTTCAAAGCATCCTATTCCATGCACAACACTCTGAGAACGTGGGAAAAAGCTCAAGGCAGGTCTAGGGAATCATACGGAGCAGTTTCCAAGGGAGAAGTCACACCATTACGATAAGATTTAGCGTTTATTATTTCTTTTACTTTCAATTCATGTATTTCGTACCTTTGAATATTGAATTGATGTGCATGATTAATATGAGCGGCTAAGCACCCTTTGGTGCTAGCCTAGTTATGATTCCTTAATTGTTTTGTTTGCGTTTACCTTTACTTCCTTACAATTATTTCTAAGTGTATGCATGCATAGTTCTTTGGTAGTCACCCTTGGTTCGGTAGTTTTGAATGGCGATAGAGGCCAATTGCCTAGGAGATATGACCAACTGACCCTAGGTGAGCGGACTGAGACGGGAAGGGTAAGATATGACCAACTGACTACCCTTTCTACTTGTGCGATTTGACCAACTGATCACCTATCATTTGGATGAACTTAAGAATTGGGGGGTGTAGTGTCTATGTTCCTAACGGCCGGGCACTCACTATTTAGAATCTAGCATGTAGCGGTACTTAATGACTCGGCTTAGGGGACCAGGAACAACAGGACTTATGACGGTGCGCCTGATTTCTCCTATGGTGGCATCTTTGCTGATAGGTTAGGGCGAATTGACCAAATGCTGTCCTCTCGAATTTGACCCCACCTTAAGTAATTGGAAGTAGGTATACGTAGACATAACTAGCTAGGAGAATTAACTAGGTTAGCACCACTATTCCTCTATTGATTTCCTTCTACCATTTATTTGCTTTTATATTCTGCATTAGTAGTTTAATTAATTAAATACCTTTCGAAACCATTAATATTCTGTGACAATTAGACTTAGTAATTATCCGACACACATAGCTCTTGGGACAACCTCGGCTTTAGCATTTACAACACTACACACGACCGGGTACACTGCCCGTTAGTGCATTAGGGTATACCATAGGTATAGCGAGACACTATAAATATTAAGACCTGGTCAGTAAAACCTGCATCAACTGGTTTACACCATACCATAAAAACATCAACCACGGTCTCTTGGCTAATCTGTCTAAATCTCTAAGGGAGATACTAGCTACGAAAAAGGCTGCGAAGACCTTTGATCCTCCTCCTCGCTTGGCAAATAGAGGAAGGCCCAAAGATACTTCCAAATACTGCTACTTCCATGACGATTACGGACACGACACAAAAAATTGTAGAGACCTCAAGAAACAGATAGAAGAGGCCGTAAAGTCCGGCCAATTGGGACATTTGGTGAAAGGTATAAAGAAAGGTAAAGAAAAGGTCTCCGACACACAGTTGAGGAAAGACACTACGCCTGCCGAAGCACCCATCCTCATGGTGTACAAAGTTGACTCTGGTTTAAAGAGGAAAGAAGCGAAGGAGGCATTATGCGGAGTAGGAGATGTCACTTTTCCTTTAATCACAAGGAAAGTTCTTTCAAATAACCCCGTGGTCATGAAGGTCTTGATCTTCAACAAAGAAGTAAACAGGGCCTACCTAGACTGTGGTAGCTCTTGTGAAGTGATCTACGAACGCTTCTTTCTAAAGCTCAAGCCTTCGATAAGGTTGAAGAGAGTAGATTTGAAGGTACCCTTAGTAGGGTTCTCAGGGGAACACTCATGGCCCTTGGGAGAAGTCCCTCTAGAGGTTACGATTGGAAAAGGAAGGCTAAAAAGAACATAAACACTGGTTTTTACGATCGTAAGGTCTGAATCTCCCTATAACCTATTGATAGGGAGAACGACAATGCAGAAGATGGGCATCGTTGTCTCCACTATACATGCTGCGGTCAAATTCCAAACACCTTTCGGTATTGGAACGGTTTTCTCCAGCTACAACGTGAAAAAGCCTACGGAAGTAGGCAAAAGGGTCAAACAAGTTTCGGAAGAGCCTCCGAAAGATGTTCTCAGCTGCGCTGACGCTGAAGAACGCATTGTAGTAAACGATCTCTATCTTGATCAAACGGTGGTAATCGGAAAGCAGCTCCCTACCTCCTTTAAAGCAGAATTGGAAAAGGTACTACGGGCCAATGCAGATGTCTTCGCATGGACCTACTCTGACATGACGGAGGTCCCCAGAACTCTCACCATAGACGGAAAGCCCTTCGGCACTGAACACAAGCTTAATGAGTTCAAACATATTGAACCTATCAAGCAAAAGCGTCGAAGCCTGGCTCCTGAAAGAAATGCCGCAACATGCAAAGAAGTAGATGAGCTCGTAGCAGCAGGCATACTCAGGGAGGTGAAGTATCTAACTTGGGTAGCCAATCCGGTGATGGTCAAGAAGCATGACGGAGGGTGGCGAATGTGTGTGGACTTCACGGATATTAACAAAGCCTGTCTGAAGGACTGCTATTCTCTGCCAGAGATTGATTGGAAAGTATAATCCTTGTCAGGGTTTCGGCTGAAGTGTTTTCTGGACGCTTATAAGGGTTACCATCAGATACAAATGGCGAAAGAAGACGAAGAGAACACAACATTTTTTTACAGGAAAAGGCGTTTATTGTTACAAAAAGATGCCTTTTGGTTTGAAAAATGCAGGTGCCACCTACCAACGTTTAGTGGACAAAGCCTTCCACAAGCAGATAGGTAGGAATCTAGAGGCGTACGTAGACGATATGGTTATCAAGAGTAGAACGGAGGAGGACATGCTCTCCGACATCAAGGAAACCTTCGACCAGCTTCGCGCCATCAACATGAAGTTAAACCCCAAGAAATGTTCCTTTAGTGTGGAAGAGGGACAATTTTTGGGACATCTGATCACCAAGCAAGGTATTAAGGCCAATCCTTCGAAGGTTAAGGCCATCACGGATTTGCAGCCTCCTAAGTCCCTAAAGGAAGTGCAAAGTCTAAACGGAAAGCTAGCAGCCCTCAGGAGGTTCTTATCAAATGGTGCAGACAGATATTTACCGTTCTTCAAGACACTCAAAGGATGCATGGATAAAAAGATGTTTCAGTGGAGTACGGATGTAGAAGCTGCCTTCCGAAAGCTCAAGGATTTCATGGCTATTCTACCTACACTTACTGCCCCAATCAAAGGCGAAGTGTTGTTTATGTATATCGCAGCCTCCTTCGTAAGCATCAGCGCTGTGTTATTGGCAGAAAGGGAGAAGAAGCAAATCCCTATCTACTTCGTTAGCAGGGTTCTACAAGGAGCTGAGCTAAATTATCCAGCATTGGAGAAGCTAATTTTGGCCTTGGTCCATGCTGCGAGACGCCTTTGAAGGTACTTCCAAGCTTACCCCATAACCGTACTTACTGACAAACCTATTAAGTAGATACTTTCGAAGCCGGAGAAATCTGGAAGGATAGCTAAGTGGGCTATCGAGCTAGGAGAACATGAAATTAATACAAAGGTAGAAACTCGGTCAAAGGGCAAATATTGGCAGACTTCTTAGCAGAGACACCCTCCGAACCAAAGCAGGACACAAAAATTGCTGAAAAAAAGCCTGATTAGGCGGTCGAAGGGTGGAAATTTTATACTGACGGAGGCTCCAGCTCCGACGGTTCTGGCGCAGGTCTCATGCTTGTTGACCTCAAAGGGAATGAGTACACTTATGCACTCCGCTTTGAGTTCGTTGCAACTAACAATGAAGCAAAGTACGAAGCCTTGCTAGCAGGCCTTCGATTGGCTAAGGACATGGAGGTAGAAGACTTGGCCATTTTTGTTGACTCACAATCGGTGGCCAATCAGATAAAAGGCTCCTACGAGGCGAGACAACCTGTGATCAAGCAATACCTGGATAAGGCTAAGGAAATGCTCGAAGGGTTTACATCCTACAACATAGAGCATGTTCGGAGAAATCAAAACAAGAAGGCGAATGCACTTAGCAAACTGGCATCAATAGCCTTTGCTCATTTAACTAAAGAAGTTCTGGTTGAAGTGTTGGCAGATAGGTCCATCATCCGAAAGGAGGTGTCTGACGTAATACTGGAGGAAGACTCAAATTAGATGACTCCAATTAGAGAATATCTAATAAGTGGTATACTGCCAGAGGATCAAAAATTAGCTCGAAAGGTCCGCATCAAAGCACCACAGTACAGAATCATGGGGAACTATCTATACCGAAGATCCTTTTTGTCCCCATGGCTTCGTTGTGTAGGACCTAGGCAAGCCGCCAACATCATTGAAGAAGTGCATGAAGGATACTGTGGGCTTCACGCAGGACCCCACTCCGTTGTTTCTAAAATCATGAGGATCAGATATTACTGGCCTTCGATGCACAAGGACACTGTCAAAATCATTCAGAAGTGTGAAGCCTGTCAAGTTCACTCAAGGGTTCCAAGGCTACCAAAACAAGATATGACCTCTGTGACATCCGCATGGCCCTTCAGCCAATGGGGGATAGACATCTTAGGTTCTCTACCAATTGCTCCAGGAGGAGTAAAGTTCTTGGTCGTAGCCATCAACTACTTCACTAAATGGGTGGAAGCGAAGCCTTTGGCATCCATCACAGGAAGGCACATGGAAAAGTTTGTGTGGGAACATATTATCTGTCGGTTCGGATTACCCCACATCATCATTTCTGTTAGCCGTAACATTTTTATTAGAAGTGATGGTCATTCACATTTAGGAACTTTGTAACGTGTGTTAGATATAGTGATAGAATAGTCAACGGGGCTCGTGGATTGGACTAAGCTAAATGGCTAAAAGTTATGTTAAGCTAGCCTTGTATAAGTTGTCATCCAATCCAACCCAATCCAAGCCCATCCCAAAGCCCATTAGGGCATATGTACTTGTAGTATAAATACACCTCAAATAAGTCATTTGAGGTGTGTGCTTGAGTGTGTTTTGTGTGTGTCTTTTCTTTCAAGTTTGTGAAAATGTAGAGGGGGGGGGGGGTGAATACGTTTCCGTTTCAAACTTAAAACTTTTGTATCAAATATAGTATAAACCATTGCACTTGCTAATCTCGACGCGAGGATGCATTTAACGCTTTACGGCATGTAAGGCCAACCCCTTAATATCACATAAGATTCCGCAAGATTAATGGTTCATTAAAAATCAAGTTTCACCATTATTAGTCCGGTTGCTTTTTCTTGATCAAGCATGTCATAATATGTAAAGTGTTAAATATAGTTTGTGACTATATGAAAGACCAAGTATGTGTCACAAACATAGACATCAACCACATAGAAAATAAACAATGTAATGCACGAATAAGAGTAAAGCGATAAGTAAAAGGATAGACAAACCAACACGAGGATTTATAGTGGTTTGGCTACAAGGACACCTTCCTTGCCCTACTCCACTCCCCGAGTCACCTACTCGAGAGTTCGTAATCACTACACCAACTCCTTATGGCGGAGAAGCCTTCACAACGTCGCTTACACCTTTTTCTGGTACATAGCTAAATACCGAGTTCTTTCACACCAAGGCGAACCACACCTATCACAACGTCGCCTACCCTTTATACGGTGCTAGGCTAACCACCGGGTTCTTTCACTCCAAGGTGAACCACACCTACACAACATCGCCTACCCTTTATTAGGTACTAGGCTAAGCACCTAGTTCCATTACTATGGAGGAACTACTACCCATCACAACACAACACCTAATCTCAAGGAGATCCACTCCTTGTTACAACACCATCAAGGATATCACCATACTTGGATCTAAACAAATACTATATGTATAACGATGCACCTCATCGATTATACGATCTAGGCATTCTTCACTAATGTCATTTACACGATCCTTCAGCACCTTTCACTAATGCCTTCAACATTTTTCTTCGGCACTCTTCACTAATACCTTTGACACATCTAAGACACCCGTTATGTTTTGTGGCCCAACATAACAAACCTTGTGTTTTATGGCACAAACACATAAAGCATCTAGTCTAGTCATAGATACAAGAATATGATACTAGACAATATCCAAGACAATGTGTCTAATGGATATGAACTCCTAGACTAAACATCAAGAACCCAAAGCATGATGTAGTTAGTCTTCTATGAATGAAGATGACAAGTTTCCCAAGCTTGTTGTATAAGATCTTCATGTGCTTGTATCTTGTGATGGGTGATCACTTCAGTAGGTAAGGAAGCAAGATCTCTAAGCTTGCTTTAGAGGATCACTTCGGGAGTATGCTTACAACAAATGAGAGTTAGAAGCATTATGATCATATTATATGAGGGTGGTTTACATGTTTCCTAATGATCTAAATATCCTAGATTTAGTGGAGAGAAACTATGTGTGAAGGTGTGAAGAAATGGTAAGAAGTGGTTTGCTATTTATAGGCAAAAAGACCAAAACCATGTTTTGCCCCAAGGATCCCTCCTGGAGGGATCCGGCCCTTGTAATTCCAAGGGATCCGTGGGTCATTGGAGGGATCCGTGCACGCTCCTCTTTACCTATAGTTTATGGGTTGAAACCATGGGCTATGGGTCATGGTTTTGAGTGCCCACCAAGGTACAATGTATTTAGACATTGGGTATGGGTCTTGGGTCATGGGTCATGGGTTTTACTCAACACATTTACTTATGTTTATGTATTTTATAAAGTGTTTAACTAAGTATGTTTAATGGTTTGTTAGGGGTTTGATCATAACGCAACATAACAAACATGTACCTGTTAACTTATACATTTTACGTTAAGTATTACAAGTTACATGTTTGTCATCAACAAAACAAATGAGAATGTATAGATTAAATATCGTAATATTTGCTCTAACAGTAAGTACTTGTAAAGTAATTTATAAATTGACAAGACGTTATAAACTTATTTTTCGACGATAAACTTTATTTTCAAATGCACA
>BPTQ01000008.1:331924429-331960332 GCA_019973895.1 Chrysanthemum seticuspe | reverse complement strand
GAACCCAAAGCATGATGTAGTTAGTCTTCTATGAATGAAGATGACAAGTTTCCCAAGCTTGTTGTATAAGATCTTCATGTGCTTGTATCTTGTGATGGGTGATCACTTCAGTAGGTAAGGAAGCAAGATCTCTAAGCTTGCTTTAGAGGATCACTTCGGGAGTATGCTTACAACAAATGAGAGTTAGAAGCATTATGATCATATTATATGAGGGTGGATTTATAGGCAAAAGACCAAAACCATGTTTTGCCCCAAGGATCCCTCCTGGAGGGATCCGGCCCTTGTAATTCCAAGGGATCCGTGGGTCATTGGAGGGATCCGTGCACGCTCCTCTTTACCTATAGTTTATGGGTTGAAACCATGGGCTATGGGTCATGGTTTTGAGTGCCCACCAAGGTACAATGTATTTAGACATTGGGTATGGGTCTTGGGTCATGGGTCATGGGTTTTACTCAACACATTTACTTATGTTTATGTATTTTATAAAGTGTTTAACTAAGTATGTTTAATGGTTTGTTAGGGGTTTGATCATAACGCAACATAACAAACATGTACGAACCTGTGTTGTAGCATACAAGGACTTGAGTCGTCGAGAGGTGTTGAGAGTATGCTGAGACAAAATATAATTACAAGTAACTTATACATTTTACGTTAAGTATTACAAGTTACATGTTTGTCATCAACAAAACAAATGAGAATGTATAGATTAAATATCGTAATATTTGCTCTAACAATCTCCCCCTTTTTGATGATGAAAAAATATATGTAAACGTAATAGATAGGTAAAATGTCAAAGTTACTTGTGTCCGTACTTCCTATACGTTACCTTCTTCGTTTACACTCTTCTCCCCCTTTTGTCGAAACAAAAAGGGTGTTTCCTTTCTCCCAAGAATGGTGAGTTTGCATCATCCCTAGTGAAGTTAAAATAAAAACACCTTATTGCTCCAATTGGCACACCACGCCAATACCTTCAACACGAAGCACTAATGACGAAGCTTAGCAACTCATGACTTTGAGCTTGCATGTCTTCAAAAGGTGGTGATCTCGCCTTTAAAAGGAACCTAGAGAATCACACACAAAAAATAGAAAGGTCCTTTGAATTATGACCATTATTGCCAATGGCTCAATGGATCAAATTTTTGATGCTTAACCTACATCAAGGTTAGTGTTAAGAAGAAAAGAAAAAGGAAAAATATATGATGAGAAAAAAATCTCACTTTTGTTGAAACACAAAGGAATTTTGAAGAATGAATGTGTGCATGCTCCCCCTTGTTAAAGGCGTCAAGTATTTTAGGAAGGCTAAGACGAAATTATTGCAAAATTTGCAATGTTTTAGCTTTGACGAAAAACTCCCCTTTATTGAGAGCGTCAAGTACTCCTAGTGTGTTTTGGAATTCTACAAAACAAAAAGTTAGTGCAAAATTATATTCGTCCTTGGACGAGTAAGTCATATGATGCACTTTATAAATGCTCGACGGAAGCTCCCCCTAGCTTGAGGGCGTCAAGAAGAACATACAAAAAAATGTAAAAGTTCGTCCATAAATAGACGAGAATCCCATACACATCAAAGTGTATATATATGAACCTACAAAGAAAGGATTAGTGTCAAAAAGAGAATAATCCTACTACTTGCATCATCATGGTTGGTTTAGAGGTTGTAAGGTTTGTTCAAGGTAAGAAAAATATGCTTAGGGATGAGATGGATTTCATTACGAAATTCACTTGGATTTTGACAACATGGATGTTTGTGGAGGATGGTTGAGCGACCATGAATTGTAGTGGTAGTAAGACACTTGTAGGATGTGGTTGACATAAGTAACTTGTGGTTAACACAAGTAGGATGTGGTAGAACATGAGACATACTTTAACACGTAGTTCATGAACTATACCTTGGACACGGTGATAATGATAGAAATCATCATTATGACTTAGAGGTATGGAATTTGTGGTAGAGGTGATGAAAGGTATCAAGGTGAATCTTTGACTTGGTTGATGACTCACTATAGGTGGTAGACATGATGACTTTGTGAGTAGTGATAAAAGTGGAGTAAGATGGTTAGGATGATGCAAGATTAGGAGCAAAAAATGTGCGAATGAGCACAACTTGACTTGATGATGAAATCGATCATTGTCATCCTACACGAATCCAAAAGAGTTAGTACAAAAGGAAAACATTTATACAAATGGATAAATTGTTTACATAGAATCACGAAACGAAAAGAAAGAACACGTAAAGAATCATATAAATGCAACTCATTTATAAACATATAAGAAACTGATAATCCTAAGTGTTGAACAAGTGCTTGTGTGGAAAAAGGAAATTTGAAATGATTATCTAAATAGATAATGTACCTACTGTTCCACGGTTCCTCCGGTTCCCTCACTAGAGGGATCCGGCTAGCTTAAGTCTAGGGATCCGGCTAACAGATGAAGTGAAAAAGAGGTGATTAGGTTCTAGCAAGGTCTAGCACCTACATATCCTAAGTTACTCAGTCTATTAAGTGTCTTATATGAAGATGGACTTGAATGATCAAGAGAGAATGATTGATGGTAGCTAATGATTGCCTTTTATGGAAAATGGGGCTTTCTGAGCACTAGTGGATGATTAAAGATGACACTAAGACATTTGAGAGTGTCAAATGGTGTTAAATGATCCTAGAGATTAGATGATGACTTAAGAGAGATTTGGAGAATTCTTTAAAAATCATAAGAAATTAAAACCTAGGTTTTGGCCTATTTTGAGGTAAGGATGACTAAAAACAATTTGCTAAAATTGAGAGAAATATCAAACTAGGTGTTTTGAGATGAAAGGAACAATGTGTAAACATTGGAGCGGAAAGATGGTGAGTTTTGAACTAATGATAAATAAAAAAAATACTTCGAATGTGATCCTAAGTCATCCATGAGTGAATGTGAGATCAACTAAGCCTAAGGAAAGTTTAAGTGATCCTAATGTAGCATGTTTAACTAGTCCAATAAGGTCTAGAATGTTGGATTGATGCAAGGAGGCTACAAAGGAACTTCTGTCCACCCGGATCCCACAGATCCTTCACTTGAGGGATCCGTCTAGTTACATCTAAGGGATCCGGCATCTGAGACAGATTTTCTTAACAGAATAGTTGTAGAATTTTGTTCTATGTTTCAAATTATGAAACAAATTGTTTCTACAGCAAGCATACATGTATACGCGTTAAGCAAAGCAAGGAGAGCATGTAGAGATCACATATAGGCAATCAAATGAGATCGAGCTCACAAATAACATAAAGGTTTAGCAAACTTTAAAGCACTATTCAAGAAGCCCAAAACAGATTTACGGTCTAGATTAGTAAATCATTTAAACTAACAATGATATGCAAGGTATGTGTCTAGAAAGAAAAGAGCACATAATGGTGTTCAAGACAAAAGAGTTGTGAGGTGCTAGTTTAGGACAATCTAGTCATTACGGATGGTGATTAGCATACAATGAGCTTCGTCCATGAAGTCATGTAGCTCTTCTCGATCAAAGCAAGATAATCGCTTGATGAGGCAAGTGGTTGTGATTAACTAAAAAATTAATTTTACAACTTGTTTGATTAGTAATCCTAAGACAATGCAAAGTATTTCCATTGTAAACTTACTTTAGGAAAACATAGGAGTATAAATTTTCAAGTGAGAGAATGAATATGAGACTATTACTAGCGGTGCTCAATTACGGCTAAACACGACCATTTTTAGGGGCGATTCCACATACCCAACTTCTCTCAAGGAAGCAATTCAACCGTTAGGTTAAATTGAGTTTCTAGTGCAATAAGTTCTCCAGTATTCATTCTCAAGTTAGGAAAATTTATATTCCTACAATGGCCTATCGAACAGTAGCAATGATGATACTTTGCTTCGTTTATATTAATATTATACTTGAAACAACTAAGGTGACAAAGGTGTCAAAAAATTAAAAGTTGTCCATATAGTGAACAAAAAAAATGGTTGCATGAGCTAGTTCAACATATGTTGTTGGAAAGCTCGACTTTGGACTTTCGGATATGAACAATTATATTTGCGTTGCAAAATAATTTACTTGAGTATATCGGATGAAATAATCAAGTTGTCAATCCTACTATGAAGCTTGGAGAGCGATTATGAAAAGGAAAACGGGAGAGTACATCATCAACACAAGCGTAGGTTATGATCCGATGTACATTCTTTTTGTTTTTAGAAAACGATACAAGAAAATATGAAATCAAGAAATCATATAGGCACATAAAACATTTATGTTGCACACTTGACAAACTCAATCAAAAAACTATTTTAGTGTGTTATATGTTTTAAATATTTTTTTAACTTATAAAACTAACATTTTCGACACAACTAGATGTTATCCCAAACAGTCCTTCAAGTAGCACATTGATTAGTAGAAAATTACTAAATCGACAAGCAGGAGAATGAATAGCAAGGTAAGGACACCACATATGTTAATCAATCAAACAAGCATAAAAACTATCTGAGATAAGCAAATAACCAAGTAATGCAAGGGAGACAATTTATCATTTAGCATAGCATACGAAAGTTATTTTCATCGCTTTGTGTTAAACATGTATACCAAGCTTGATTAGCTTCCTTTATAAATATGATCAAAACCTTAATTTAAAAAGATGACACATTGTTATTCAAAGATGAAAACATCCGTCTCCGATTAGATCAAAAGTTTGTGTAAAAGTTATGATCGAAAATGACTTTCTATAATAAATCAATGATTCTGTAAATTTTTGTTTTGAATCAGTTTATGAAATCATTTTTAAATGAAAGTAGACTCAAATACCTTTAAAACGATAGGTGGCACGACTTCTAACGACTTACGGTTAATTAGTTATGAATTTTTGAAATTCTGACAAAAATTGTCTTATGTACCACGGATCCCACGGATCCCTTGCGTGAGGGATCCGTCCAGTGTAACCTGAGGGATCCGCGGATCTGACACAGAATTACAAAAATGTACGTTTTGACCCGACGAAAAGGTTTAACCTTTGTGGACTTTTTAGTGAAGTTATATTAACCATTTTTACCTTTATTCAAGCTTGATTAACAAGATATCTAACAACAAAACTTCAAAGAAAAAAATCAACAAAACACTTTTCATATTATGCTAGACTTCACCAAAAATTTGATACGAGGACCTCACTCATTTTGAAAACCATTTGTTTTAAAAACTAGAGCCAACCCGCTCTGATACCAATTGTGAAAACGTAGAGGGGGGCGGGGGTGAATACGTTTCCGTTTCAAACTTAAAACTTTTGTATCAAATATAGTATAAACCATTGCACTTGCTAATCTCGACGCGAGGATGCATTTAACGCATTACGGCATGTAAGGCCAACCCCTTAATATCACATAAGATTCCGCAAGATTAATGGTTCATTAAAAATCAAGTTTCACCATTATTAGTCCGGTTGCTTTTTCTTGATCAAGCGTGTCATAATATGTAAAGTGTTAAATATAGTTTGTGACTACATGAAAGACCAAGTATGTGTCACAAACATAGACATCAACCACATAGAAAATAAACAATGTAATGCAAGAATAAGAGTAAAGCGATAAGTAAAAGGATAGACAAACCAACACGAGGATTTATAGTGGTTCGGCTACAAGGACACCTTCCTTGCCCTACTCCACTCCCCGAGTCACCTACTCGAGAGTTCGTAATCACTACACCAACTCCTTATGGCGGAGAAGCCTTCACAACGTCGCTTACACCTTTTTCCGGTACAAAGCTAAATACCGAGTTCTTTCACACCAAGGCGAACCACACCTATCTCAACGTCGCCTACCCTTTATACGTGCTGGCTAACCACCGGGTTCTTTCACTCCAAGGTGAACCACACCTACACAACGTTGCCTACCCTTTATTAGGTACTAGGCTAAGCACCTAGTTCCATTACTATAGAGGAACTACTACCCATCACAACACAACACCTAATCTCAAGGAGATCCACTCCTTGTTACAACACCATCAAGGATATCACCATCCTTGGATCTAAACAAATACTATATGTATAACGATGCACCTCATCGATTATACGACCTAGGCATTCTTCACTAATGCCATTTACACGATCCTTCAGCACCTTTCACTAATGCCTTCAACACGGATCTTCGGCACTCTTCACTAATGCCTTTGACACATCTATGACACCCGTTATGTTTTGTGGCCCAACATAACAAACCTTATGTTTTATGGCACAAACACATAAACCATCTAGTCTAGTCATAGATACAAGAATATGATACTAGACAATATCCAAGACAATGTGTCTAATGGATATGAACTCCTAGACTAAACATCAAGAACCCAAAGCATGATGTAGTTAGTCTTCTATGAATAAAGATGACAAGTTTCCCAAGCTTGTTGTATAAGATCTTCATGTGCTTGTATCTTGTGATGGGTGATCACTTCAGTAGGTAAGTGTTAGGAATTGGAAATTCCATAAGTTAAAGAGTCGGTCACCCCAAGTGATATCTAGCCTATGTTAGCTCGTAGACTTATCATTATTTACGTTATTTAGTAGTTAATTAGTAGCATAGAATAGTTTAGTGCATCACCGTGGAGGAAGGACGGGTCTTTACCCATTGTATACCTGATCCATAGGCCGTCAGGAGGTCGTTTAGTTTGTAACCTAAAATACCCTCTACCTTGCAAGGTAGAGGGTTGGATGTTCCATAGTAATCTAATATTCCACAAGTTTCTCTTTCTAGAATATCCCACTTTCTCTCTCTCTAAAAATCATCTATATGCTTAAAGTGTTAATGTTATGATATGTATGTGAAATCCAATATCCTACAATTGGTATCAAGAGCCATGGTTAGATCATGTCTTACATATCTTTGGATTTCTAGTGGTTTTTAGGTGGTTTTTGAGTTTGAAAAAGTTTAGTGGTTTTCGCATCATTTGGTTGATTTCTTGTGTTAAAGCTTGGATTTTGTTAGTACTTTTGTGTTTAGAATCATCACAAGTATTTAGGTTTTGATTTGGTAAGCTTGAATCATCATGGTTGGGTTTTTTTTGGATTGAAAAGTGATGTTTGTGCGTTTTTTCTAGCTAGCGACTTGACCCACGGTGTGTTTTTCTTGCTAGCGACTTGCTTTACAATTTGGTAGCGAGTTGCAGTTTGAGTTGCTAGCGGTTTAGGCTTAGCGACTTGTCTAGTGAGACAAGCCGACAAACAGTACACTTAGTGGATTCTCCACTACGGGTAGCGACTTGGTGGAAGTTAGCGACTTGTACTTTTGTTCGTTAGCGACTTGGTGTTAGCGATTTGATGCATAGCGAGTTGCTATTTAGCGACTTATCAAATTAGCGACTTGGATCTTAGCGAATTGCTCTCAAAATTTTGCTAGCGACTAGAAGCTTAGTGAGTTGCTATTTAGCGACTTGACTGTTGTTTTAGCGACTTGGGATTATAGCGACTTGGTTCAAAATCCCTAGCGACTTGGGTGTTAGCGACTTGCTATTAAACTCTTAGGTACTTGGTATTTAGCGACTAGGATTTTTAATACCTTGGTGTAGTGAAGCAAGATACTTAAACACAATGTCTTACATCATTGATCCTTTAATCACCAAAGTACTTGCTCTCTATGATACCACACAGAATAATGAAACAGGATGCTTCCCTGAATGCTCTACATTTAATGATTCAACAATGTTTAATCAAAACAACTCAGATGAGTCACTCTTAATGTTGACAAATGATGCAAAGAAAATGGAATGCACCAGTGAGCCCTTTCAACATCTCCATCAGCATCTCAAACTTCTTTTATCTACAACTATGGATCGAACAAGCAGTGCTATCCTTCGTCAGGATTTTCCCATATTGACAAGAACTGTGTTACTAAACTTAGAACAACTAAGGATTCAAACTACCAAAGAAATGTTCTCAACTGATGAATCTAAAGCAGCTCTTCAAACAATCTTCAATCAATTTCAGCCACTTATCTGGGGGGAATATTCCTCAGATTTCGATGATGACATGACTGGAATCTCATTCAAGAAGTACACTGGAATGGAAATTCATGAGTTCAGAAACACATTTATTCAACTTATGAGTAATATGGAAATATACATCGAGGAGTCTGTTAAAGAGAATGATAAGCTGAAGGAAATGAATGAGTGTCAAGAGATACTATGGAAAGATTGTGACAGGTCACACAATATATCAGTTGAACCAGTGAATGATACCGAATGCAGAAGCTCAGTTGCAATGAAAGAGGATGAAGACAACGGTACTGATCTCAAAGACTCAGAGTCAGAAAAGGTTTCAAGTGACAAGGTATACTTAACGGATCACAGAAATTCATATGTAAAGGTACCTGACTCTAACTCTGAACATAACACCATGAAATCGATCTTGGTTGAGCCTGAATCTAAAACTGTTAAAACTAATGACATGATTGAAAAAAGGGTATATGATGAACTTTCAAACAAATACTCAATTCTTGAAAAACATTGTATTTCATTGGAAATTGAAATACAACAAAAGGATGAAAATTTTCATGCAGGAAAAACTTGTATTAATCAGGAACTTCCAGAATTTTGAGAATTTTTTAAAATTAATCAATTAAAAACCCAGATTCAGGACAAAGATTCGACCATATGCGATATGAAATTACTACTCTCAGATGTGCAGAAATATGATTGTCATGAGATGAGTGATACACTGGAATCTAGAAATTCTGAACTAGCTCTATGTGTGTCCAACCTATTAAGAGAAAATGAGTCATTAAGAAAGAACTTTGAGGAGACCAATTCTAAGTTGATCAATCAATCTAACCTCTTGTTGAAAGACATTGATGACCTCAAAGCCCAAATTCAGGACAAGAGCTTCAATATTGTTGCCCTAAAAATGAGCTTAGGAAATCTATTGGAAATAGGAAGAACACTAAGTTTGCAAAACCTTCAACCTTGGGAAAGTCAACTGTTCAGAACCACTCTAAACGTACAGTAGTTAAGCAGCCTAATGCCTTTAGAACTGAAAGAGTTAAACCACCGAAATCTAGGCTTGCCACCCAAGTTGATAATAATGCTGTTTTGACAAAACCAGTCACTTCATTGCCTCGTTCCGATATGATGAATCTCAAACCTCAGGTTAATGTTCAATGCTCCAAGATCAGAAATACTAGAAGTGCAACTAGTTCTCATACAAAACATCATTTGACTAATCAAACCTCTAAGAAACATTATAATCACAAAAGGACCAATAGTCATAAAAAGGCTGTGCACACATACAAATCTACTAGCAGCTGCTTCAAATGGATTCCCACTGGCAGATTATTTAAGTTTACAGGACTCAAACGGACTTACATACCTAGATCTTGCCTCAAGTGGATGCCCACAGGAAAACTCTTCAAGAATAGTGAACCTAATGGGATCCCTAATAATGATACGTTTGTATTATACTGTGTTGCATCAACTTGTGAGATTAATCATGTTTCTAACCCATCCATTTGCAATTCTACATGTGCTTCCAGTACAATGTGCTCTCAGTCTTTTTCAGGTACAATGCTCAATTCAATCTGGAACCTCATGACTTGGTTTCCATCAGAAATGAAAATGGCTCAGTCAGGAGCGATTACATGCCAGAATTCATGTACCTATTACTTTGACTCCTATTCACCTTGAATTAGGACTCGCTCTTTTTTATCTGAGTACAATTAGTTTAAAAAATAAATAAATAAATAAATAAAAATAAAAATAAAATAAACATAAAAAAAAATTAAAAAAAAAATATATATTTTATTCTTTAAATTCATAATTTTTGTCTTTTACATCCATCTAATAAAAGATATATTCGCTGTTATCGATAACATCTACGATCCTAGAAATGTCATTCAATAATGATACGGGATCATAGATGAAGTTCGAACAACTGATATATTCTTATTTTTAAACGGGTTGGTTAAAGTCAATCAATGGTCTTTGTTGACATTGATTGAGGGGGAGATTTTTTTAAGTTATCTTGTTTATATCTGCTTCAGTGCTGGTTATGGTGTGTGCTCAGTTGTAGGTTGTTGTCTTGTCTTGCCTTTGTGATTATCTTTGTGTACCCATGTGTGATTGTGTGCTTATCTGGGCTAGTATGCTATCTGATAAGTCTGTTATGGCCATGGATTATAAATGTATACTATGCAGAATATGATAAGATTGCTACCTTTCATGACTTTGTTGGCAACTTGCTTTGAAAAAACACTAGTGACTTTTTTAAAACCCTTGATAGCGAGTTGCTACACAAGTCACTTAACCACAGGGACCGATTGTGACAAATAGGAATTCTTGAGAATATCTCCTCTCTTAACCCCTAGCGACTTACGGTTTTTTTCTTTCTTCTTTCTTTCAAACACTTAAAAGTTTTTTCCTTTCTTTCTTTCTTCATCGCTAAGTACTCAACCTAGCAACTTGAAGTGGTATGATTTGAATCTCTCACTTTTTGTTCTCTATTATATGTCTATGATGCTTGTCTAACACATCTCTTTACCCAGATCTCATCGAGCATTTGATCCGTGAAAATTGATTCCCACGTAGGTTTGCTAATGAATGTGCTCTAATGGAACCATGTTGCTTGTGTATTATGGTCGTTTTGGTGTTATTGGAATGTATTAATGGTGTTTGTATTGCGTCAATAGGGTGTCGATGAATGCGTTGAGTTTATTGTTGTTTTTCAATTGCAAGTGTGTTAAATATTGTGTTGTAACCGATCTATTTTGCCTGGTAAGTATGCCCATAGATTGGTGTTGCATGATTGGTTGGTTAGTTATGATTATCTGTTGCGTATAAAGTGTTCTTGATAGCGACTTAGTAATGTTCATGTTAGCGAGTTAGTGTACAAACTCTCCGTGGCGAGTTGTTGCTTTTAAGTGCGCTCAAGTTAGCGACTTAGTAAATGTAGCGACTTAATGAACTGATTATTAGCGACATTTGTAGCGACTTAGTAGTATTGCTGATTGGTGGCGACTTGTCTTTACAAGTTAGCGAGTTAGTAAAGTTAGCGACTTAGTAAAACTGATTTGAAGCGACTTAGCAGTATTGCTGTTGGTGGCGACTTGTCTTTACAAGTTAGCGAGTTAGTAAAGTTAGCGACTTAGTGAAACTGTTTTGTAGCGACTTAGCAGAATTACTGTTGATGGCGACTTGTATTTTACAAGTTAGCGTCTTAGTAAGTTTTCATGTAACGACTTAGCCTTGGTTAGCGACTTGTGCATTTATGACTAGCGACTTATTTGGTTTATTTTTCATACGGCGACTAGGGTTATTAAAATGTTTTAAGGCAACTTGCTAGGATAATCTCATGCTTACAATCTTGATTCAGGATTTCCTGTAGCAACTTGTATTGACAACTTACTCTTTGTGACCTGCTATAACATTTCTGTTTAAGCAAGTTGTACTTGGACTCCCTTGTGGCAACTTAATGTTACAACTTGTTTCATACAATCTGCTATATCACTTCTACATTTGTATCTTGTTTCATGACATTATTTCTTTGAAAATGTGAGTTTTAACCTTTTAATTCCAAAACAACTCGTCTCGTGAAAACTGTATCAAATGGAGTCTTTATCCTTAATGTCTCTCTAATGCCACTCAATCTATCTCTATATTCCTATGGGAACCATGTCTGAGCTTCTAAGTTTGTGTGTTTATAACATAAGGGTGTATTCAATGATGTCTAACTAACCATTTACAATCTAACTTGTTCCCAATCATTGTTGTTGGTTGTATTTCTCATTAGATCTTCAATGGCAAACACAACCTCTGCTGAGAACATTGCATCTTCTGCTACACCCAAAGTCCTTTCAGATGACGAAATCCTTCCTAAATGTCAATGGGCATAAATTGGAAAAAGTAACTGTTATGTGGACCTTCAAAAGTTGCAACAAAATCCTATCCTCAAAGTGTCTATTGATATTCTCAAGAACACAAACTTCTTCAGTGCCATTACCAAGCAATGCACAATTCCCACCATTTACATACAACAATTCTGGAACACCATTCAATGGGACAAAATCACAGCTAAATACTCCTGCAAACTGGATGATAGGGAATTTGTGATTGATTCGGATATTCTTAGCAAGGCTCTAGGAATCACTCCCTGTAACCCCAACATACGTTCTGAACCTCCACCTGGTGCTGACGATCTAATTGTCTTTCTAATTGGTTTGGGATATCAGACTAGCATATCAAAGGCTTCCGACATCATCACTGGACACATGTATCAACCCTGGAGAGCAATGACAACAGTTCTTAACTTGTGCTTGTCCGGCAAAACATCAGGGTTCGATAAAGTGAGAATTCCCATCTTGCAAATCCTATGGGGTATCGTCAATAGGGTGAATGTGAATGTCTCAGATCGTATATGGGAAGAATTTTCATTATCAATGCACACATTCATATCTGATAGAACAAACTTTCAGAATAAAGCTCAGGGTCGAAAGAAACTGAACAAGCTTGTAATTCCCAGCATCAGATTTTCAAAGCTTGTTATCCAGTACTTGCAACAGACTCACAACTTCAACCTCAGGATTGGATCAGCTCTTCATAATGCAGAAGATGAATTTGTTTTAGGTAACCTTAAATATGTTCCTAGAGGTATGGATAAAGAAATCTTTGGATTGCCAATTCCTGATATCCTACTCACGGACGATATCAAGAAGAAGGACTACTTCAAACAGTACAAGAAAAGTGCTGCCAGATCCTCTGATATTGTCACACCCACTCCTCCACAACCCAATGCTCCCAAGTCCACTTCAGGATCACAAGCGTCCTATGCCTCTCTTCCTAAAAAGAGATGTGAAAGGTCACAACCTTCAGACTCCACATCCAAGAAGCAGAAAGGAAAGAAGAAGAAAGTGGAAAAGGATAATGTTGAGGAAACTGAGGTTTCCAGGGGTAATATGAGGTTGACTGATGAAGATGATGCTGCTCTGCAACTTGGAATCCAGCAAAGCCTAGAAAGTCATAATGTGAGAGCGCCAGTTGGAGGAGTAGTGTTAAGAGAACCTGATCAATTGCCACGACAAACAACCCCAATAACACAAGACAAAGGAAAAGGGATTGTTAGTGTTGATACTGAACAAGCCTCTCAAATGCTTCTAATAATCTCATCTTCCCCATTAAGAACCACCAATCAATATGAACTGAAGAGAAGAACTGAATCCTCTTCAGCTAAGGAACAATCTGGGTTGGAAAAAGTGCCTGAAACATTAAAAGAACCTCCTGCATCAAGTGCTACCCAGTATGACCATAATGTTGATGAAATCATGCTTAAAGACTCACAGGATAATCCTGAGTCGAAATCTGATGAGACTATGCCCTTGGAAGAACCAAATCTGTCTACCAGTTCTCTATCGTCAAACAAGAACCTTGATACAGAATTCACCTTCGGTGATCAATTCTTAAATGCCAAACCCATTGATCCTGAGTCTTCCAAGCAAGATAATGACAAGGAAGATGCACAATCCATGTTTAATGTTAGCATTCAGCAAGACACATCATCTATTCCTCCCATGTCAGCACCTTCTCTCACAACTGCACTTCCACCTCCCAAACCTGCTCAATCAAGCGTACTAACACCACCTACATCTTCACTTTCCCCTAAACCAGTCGTTACAGTTGCTGATATGGATGCTCCACCTGCGTCACCACCTCAAATCCTTACTTCAGATCAACTGCTTGACAAAGCAGTAAAAAGGATAGAAGCTCTTGAAAGGCAACTTCCTAAATCTGTTGATTCCCTTGTGGATCATGTCTATAGATTGGAGCACCTCAACTTCGATGAAGGGGTTGCAGCCGCCATTGAAGGGGAAGTTAAGGATGCTGTGGAATGGGCAATGGAAGCTCCACTTCTTAGACGATTCAAGGACCTACCTATTACCGATATGAGAGCTGCTCTTTCAGAAAAGATGTATGATGCTGAAGAACACAAGCATGAGGTCCACAAGAAGCTATATGAGGCACTTGAAGAATCAATTAAGTACGACAATTATGAACAGTACTTGATTGACATCAGGGAAAAGGAAGCTAAGAAGAAAAGGAGGGCCATAGTGTTGGAAACATTGCGGAAATATCGTAAAGATCCTCCTCCACCTCCACCTCCAACGGGGGGTGCTGGAACGTCTGGAGCTGGTGAATCTTCTAAGACAACCAACACACCTCCACCACAACCACCATCATCACCACCAAAACCTTCTAATCGATCAAGTCCAACCGGAGAACAGGGAACCCAGAAGAAATCTGCTGCTTGGACGACAGTTGACTCAAGATTCACATCCACAGTCACTTCAATTCCTGATGATCAAATGGTTATGAAGAATCGCATGTCATGGCAGAGTCAGAGTCTGACGAAGATGATGCATCAACCAAGCATATTCCTAAGCCATCATAAGAAGATTGGTTTGATGCATACATGGCAGGTAAACGCACTAGCACATCCAGAGTAGCACCTTTAAGGGACACAATTCAAAGCTGTATTGTTGAAGAGAGACCTCCTACTCCAGAACCTACATGGTCCATCCCAGAGTCTGACTCGATTATTCCTGACAACAATTGGGTATCAACTATCACCAATGATTATGAAGTACCAGCTGAAGACTCTCTTCTGCACTTCACTGGTGATATGGGAAGCTTCATTAGATGGTTTTGTGAACGGAAGAATATCTCATCCATAACTCCAAGAGATCTTGAAGGACTAGCTTATGAAATTGTCAAGGTCTTCCACTCAGATGCCAATCAACTTAAATACCAGATGGAAGAATGCCATAAGATGCTTAATGACCAAGTCAGTGAGCAAATTAGTCGCTTCAATGTTAACAAATCTCTTCCTCTTGGTGGTGAACCTGGTCAGATGACCATTCAGGCTGAATTCTTCTTCAATCATGACTTGGACTATCTTTGTGCTCGCTCTGCTGAAAGAAGACCAGCTCTATCAATTTCAAAGATGAAAGCTGCAACCTACTCTGATCAGGGGCTTGAACAGATGGTTCCTGATCAATTCTGGGCCGACGAAGAACGAAAGTATGACATTGCCGCATCATATGGTATTTCTCACTGGTGGTACAAAAAGAAGAACTTCTACATCGAAAGACATGGTGCTGATAAAAGACGCAATGATGTTCAATCCAAGCTGCAAATCTTAAGTGTGGTCGTGTAGAGATCTTCCCAATCTATGGATATGAGTATTTGAAGAAGATAGTCCTTAAAAGAGCATACTTGAAAGTGTATACTATTGAAGAAAACGACTTCAAACATCTCGTGCCAAATGATTTCGAAGATCTCTATCTATTGAATCTCCAAGGACACCTTGAGCATTTGCCTGTCCGTGAGAAAAAGGCCCTCTCTACTGCTGTCAATCTTTGGATCCAGGGCTTAGTCATTCGAAAACGAGTTGAGGACTTTCAGCTTGGCATGGAAAGCTACCAAACTAGGATCAACCTTACAAGTCCACAATGGAATGCAACAGGGCATGAATTTCCTCGCGAATACAAAGTCCTTGACACCCCTAGAGCCGTCATCTTCACCGACAGATATGGGACTCGCATGCTTATGCAACTATGTGAGCTCTACAAGTTTAGTGACGGAACTCTCAAATTGGTTGAAGAAGAACTAGACTCTAGAGTGAAAGAAATCAAAATTGATATGAAATCATGGGTAAAGACTACTTTCAGGACTAATGATGACTTAAAGCGGTGTGAAGATTTCATTGCTGCAATCAGGCAAAGACTCAAGACTCGAAGGATCTTTCGCAGCCTTGAAAGTTTTGTTGGTGGTAGACTTCGTGATGGTCATTACAAACTTCTTCAAAGAACTGAATGAAGACATCTTCGGGAAGTAGTTTCTGTTATGTATTAAATTTGTGTATAATGTGGTGTACAAACTATGAACAACTGTAATGCATGTAATAGTGGTAGGTTATGTACTGTGGTTTCCCCTTGTATCAAAAAGGGGAACTTCAGTGTTGTCCACTCCTGATCATATAAAATTGGACACATTTTTCTCCAACAAATATTTTTTCTCATATATATTTAAATCATTTGAAATCCAAAATCTCAAAGGATTTGAAATTTTTGATCGGGGGAGAAAATGTGATATAAATATGAAAGATGTTAAAAGATGACCACTTTTAAGTGCATACTGCTCTCTAATATGTGCTAAACAATTTTCGAATCTCGAAGCATATATTAAGAGGGAGCATTTTTAAACAAATTCAAGCCTTCAGGGTACACAATTTCCCATTTTTTAAGGTACCTTGATTGTGTGTTAAATGGCTTCTAATCGTTTGGTGATCATGTCTGCACTTCAAAAAAGGTTCCCTCTAGTATGTGCAAAACTCTTTTCAAACCTTGAGGCACATATTGAGGGGGAGCAAAATTGTGAAAACCTCATCCTTCCCGAAAATGCTTTATCTACTTGTTTTGATTAGGGAAGTGATGATTGATATCTTTTAGAAAATAGAATTCAATGAAGTTAACTCTTTCTCTTGCCTCCGTGTGCAAAACGATTTCAATCACTTGATGCACATGTTGAGGGGGAGCTCTTGTTCTAAAAATATCAAAAACAATTCAGGTACAAAATACTTTGATAATATATCACAAGTATCTGGATTGATTTTCAAATGGTTTTCAATTGGTTCCAATGGCAGATGAACAATACCAAATAGACCGACCAACTTTTCTTTATGTATGGTGATATAAGGATGATAAGATTAGGTATTTGTTCTCATGATCCGCCAGAACCGGAGGGATCTACCCAGGGACTATCCACTAGTTAGTGTAGAGTTCTTAGGTATGACGATAAAAGGAGAAAAATGAGATATGGGAAGAGTGCGGACTGAAACTGAGCTAGTACTGGAACAAACCCAACAAGGTTCTTGCTGTGAAGTCTCGGTAAGCACTAAAGGGGTTGAAGAATGAAAAAGAATTGAATGAGAAAAGGGTGAAAACAAATAACCCTCCATATATTCAACCTTAGGGCAGAAATCGGGTTCAATTCATATGCTACTGATGGTAACATCGGTATTGAAGACAAGACGTCATGGACCCAGTGACGCAGTGCACTTCAACTTTCCAAACCACTCAAGTTCCTCTTAAAAGGACTTGTTTCATTCTCACGGGGAACCGACATTATCTATCGACTTTCTCCTAGAGATTGTTGATATTGAAGAAGGAGACCCTCTCCCTAGTCTCCGATATAGGATCCAAATATGCACAAATTGAGTCTAGAGCCACGAGATCATCCATAAATCTCATTAGGACACTTTCAATGAAGACTCTCTGTTTCACACAATGTGGAAAGAGAGATTATATCTTGAGTCCTAAGCATTATCCTTGTGGTATTGCTAGAACATCCGAGTGATATGCATACATATTCATAATGAAGATGGAAAGCCTTCTGGAGACAACATCTAACAAGCTCCTGGTAGGTGGCATGTGAGATCTATTCAATAGATCAACCATGTGACAACTGAATAGAAACAATGGAGCGATTCAATCTTTTGAATCAATCCTGGTTCAGGTTATGGATTGACGTATACCTTTGAAAAACCGGTCATTGTGCTTAAAAACTCTTTTCTTTAGCACATCGACCGTGTACGAATATTTCAAATCAAAAGGTGTTTATGATTGATAATTGATTTTCATTAAAACCTTCATTGTATTGCGAAAACAATTTCTATTGTGCGATACACGATTGTTTTTCAAATCTCTTTTCATCAATCAGTGAATTTCTATTCGCTGGTTCACTCACTCCGTTTTGTCTTCTTTGAGACGTTCCGGTTTGAGAACAGCTAGAGCAGCTGCGAAACCCTGTCAAGGAAATTCTTCGGAATTATACCAGATCACAGGCAGTACTTGTACTGATCAACGGGGAACCGTGGGCCGTGTACCTCAATTCAACGAAAGTGATCAAAGACACTTTCGTGCGCTTTATTGCTAACTGTTTTATGCAGGTACACCCGACCTTTGCAGCTGATCAGAATGAAGCTGTCAATCCATAGCCGCATGCTCACACTACACATTCATCTCAAAAGAAATCATGATAAGTGCATCAATGACTCTGATATTTTCACTCCATGCTTCTGCTACGCTGCTGCCAATATCATGAATCAACGAATGCTTCCGCTACTCTGATGAGAAGATTTCATGATCCAGAATGTGAGCATGTCGGTCCGATTTGTCATTTTATCATATGCTGGCAACACTTCAATGTATGATGCTGAGCTTTACTGTGGCTGATGATCTCTTATAATGCTCAAAGGTTATCATAGTGGATTGACACTCAACTTCCACGAATTATTCATTTCAGTTGTTCAATTATGTACTCTCCACAGATGCACTTAGTTTGATTACTTTGTTGAAGAGAAGTCTACGAGCTCAAGAATGAAGATTTATTAGAAAGCTAGGATTCACAATGTAATTTATGGGGTGACCTCCCTTAGGGGGAGATTGTTAGGAATTGGAAATTCCATAAGTTAAAGAGTCGGTCACCCCAAGTGATATCTAGCATATGTTAGCTCGTAGACTTGTCATTATTTACGTTATTTAGTAGTTAATTAGTAGCATAGAATAGTTTAGTGCATCACCGTGGAGGAAGGACGGGCCTTTACCCATTGTATACCTGATCCACAGGCCGTCAGGAGGTCGTTTAGTTTGTAACCTATAAATACCCTCTACCTTGCAAGGTAGAGGGTTGTATGTTCCATAGTAATCTAATATTCCACAAGTTTCTCTTTCTAGAATATCCCACTTTCTCTCTCTCTAAAAATCATCTATATGCTTAAAGTGTTAATGTTATGATATGTATGTGAAATCCAATATCCTACAGTAAGGAAGCAAGATCTCTAAGCTTGCTTTGGAGGATCACTTCGGGAGTATGCTTACAACAAATGAGAGTTAGAAGCATTATGATCATATGAGATGAGGGTGGTTTACATGTTTCCTAATGATCTAAATATCCTAGATTTGGTGGAGAGAAACTATGTGTGAAGGTGTGAAGAAATGGTAAGAAGTGGTTTGCTATTTATAGGTAAAAATACCAAAACCATGTTCTGCCCCAAGGATCCCTCCTGGAGGGATCCGGCCCTTGTAATTCCAAGGGATACGTGGGTCATTGGAGGGATCCGTGCATGCTCCTCTTTACCCATAGTTTATGGGTTGAAACCATGGGCTATGGGTCATGGTTTTGAGAGCCCACCAAGGTACAACGTATCTAGACATTGGGTATGGGTCTTGGGTCATGGGTCATGGGTTTTACCCAACACATTTACTTATGTTTATGTATTTTATAAAGTGTTTAACTAAGTATGTTTAATGGTTTGTTAGGGGTTTGATCATAACGCAACATAACAAACATGTACGAACCTGTGTTGTAGCATACAAGGACTTGAGTCGTCGAGAGGTGTTGAGAGTATGTTGAGACAAAATATAATTACAAGTAACTTATACATTTTACGTTATGTATTACAAGTTACATGTTTGTTATCAACAAAACAAATGAGAATGTATAGATTAAATATCGTAATATTTGCACTAACAAAGTTATAAAAGTTTTCTTTCATCTTTATCTTGTTCATACACGACATACATCTTAAGTCACCAACTTCTTAATCTTTTCTTCTTCATCTTTTACACATAGTATTTGTGTTTGTTACGTGTTCATCTTGTGTGTTGAAGGTGTATACGCGTAAGGTTGATGTAAAAATGAGGTCCTACAATTGGTATCAATCGCCTAACAATGGTTTAGGAGTGTTTTTGGTTGAAGTTTTTTGTGTAGTATTACGCGTAACCTTCTCGTTCTAAAAGTTGGCTTGCTTAAAACTTTAATTTTTGCACTTTAATCTTCAAGATTCTTATGTTTTAAGGTTTTTATAGTGTCAAAGATTCTAGTTTTTGGAAAAAGTTTGAAGCTTTACGTATTTTTCTTCACTTTTAAACTCGTGTTTATTTGGTTGTTCATTTCTATGCATAAGCTAAAAAGACACTTTGGGTGATAAAGGTTAAATCTTTCTTGGTATTTGAGTGTTTTGAAAGCTGTTTGTGCATAAGAAATCGTTTGAAAATCTGGGCATTTGTTACGCGTAAGAAAAGAAAGTCAAAACCCTCGAGTTACGCGTAAGAAAAAAGTCAAACCCTATTTTTACGCATAAGGTTTAACGCATAAGCATTTGGTTAAGAATCTTCGTGCAACAACGGTGACTCAGTGCTTCCCTCACTTGGATAAGTTTGTGGAACACTTCGACTTGTGAAATCTCACTAGCTTGGATTAGCTAGAGAGATACGATTCTTGTTTTACGCATAAGCGAGTTTGTACGCCTAAGATTTAAATCTTACGCCTAAGACTGTGTTTTACGCATAAGCATTAATACTTACGAGTAATATATTGTTTACGCCTAAGAGTAACATCTTACGCGTAAGAATATTTCTACACATAAGCATTAATTATTACGTGTAAGGTCACTATCTACGCCTAAGGTTCAACTCTTACGCCTAAGGAACATAACTTACGCCTAAGCAACCAAAGCTTACGCATATGCTTAAGGATTACGAGTAAGTTTTTCAGCAAAAACTTCAAACGGCTATAACTTTTGAACCGTAACTCCGTTTTCAGCGTTCTACCCATCAAAATGACTGTGAGAACAAGGAGATTGGCACGCCGAATAAATTAAGGGTCACCTTTCAAGTCCTAAAAACGCTCCGAAAAGAAGTTATTGAGGTTTTTAAGTTTTATGATAAAATTTTCACTACAACAACCGAGCTTAATCTTCATCAACCACAACTCCTTTATCGTTGAATCGATCCTACATCAACTTTATCATAAAATACCTTCATCAATGGCAACTCAACAAGACATTCATGCAGCCGGTGCCGAAAACCGTCCTCCTATGTTGGAAAAAGGTGGTTATCTTCAATGGACAAGTCGTATGCTTCGCTACATCAAGATCAAACCTAATGGAAAACTGATGATTCAATCCATTACGAATGGACCCTTCAAGCCTCGACAAGTCCATGTCCCTGGAGATCCAGATGCAACACCTCCCGTCCCACCATCTGTTCGTACTAAAAAAGAATCAGAATACACTGAAGAGGATCAGAAACAAGTCGAAGCAGATGACATGGCAATTCACATAGTCCAACTGGGTTTACCAAGAGACATCTTTGCTGCTGTAGACAGTTGTGAAACTGCTTTCGATATGTGGGAACGTGTTAGACAGCTTTGTCATGGAACATAAATTGGTCAACAAGATACGGAGAACAAGCTGCTAACTGCTTGGGAAAAGTTTACATCTACTCCAGGAGAATCCATTGAATCCTACTATGGAAGGTTCTGCACTTTAATGAATGAGCTTATCAGAAACAAGTTGACACCCAGAACTATCGTGAGCAACATCAAGTTCTTGAACAATCTTCCAGAAGAATGGGGACGATATGTCACTATTGTCAACCAAACAAAAGACTTACATCAAGTGAACTTTGATCAACTTAACGATTTTCTAAAACAAAACTAGAATGAAGTGAATGAAGTCAGAAAAAAAAGATTGGCAAAGAACCATGATCCATTGGCACTCATTGCAAAGACTCACACTCCAGTGAATACACAACAACAAGCTTCATCATCTTCCACTAACAACAACTTGCAGCAATACATTCCACAACAACAAGCTGTTATTCCTCAACAACAATCTATCCACCAGAACAACAAGTCAATCAACAACAACAGTATCAACAATACCAGGAACAAGGAATCAATGATCTTGAAATTGAACAAGAAGAGGCTTTGTCAAATGCATTTGCATTTTTGGGTAAAGCATTCAGAAGTCACTATTCCACACCAACTAACAACAACTAGAGGATATCATCAAACACTCGCAACAGGCAAATTGCTCAGCCGGGTTTGAATATGGGTCATCAAGGACAAATGGTTGGAGTTATTGGGAATCAGCAGGGATATGCTACTGGATTTCGCATGGGTAATCAGGCGGTTCCGTATCAAGGTAATCAGTTGGGTCAGAATGTTGGAAATCAGATGGGACATAATGTTGGGAATAGAGCAGTGAGTAATCAGAATGGGAATGTTGCAACTCCAGTCATTGGGAATTATGGAAATGTGAATCCGGGTAATCAGGTTAAGTGTTACAACTGTCAAGGAGTGGGTCACATGGCATGAAATTGTCCTACTAAGCCAAAAAAGAAGGATCTTGCGTATCTTTAGAAAGCTATCATGTTGGTACAAAAGGAACAAGCTGGACTTCAATTGAGTGTTGAGGAACATGACTTTATGGCTATTATGGATGATTTGAAAGACCTAGAGGAAATCAATGAGAACTGCATCTTCATGGCAAATCTTCAGGAGACTAAGTACGACACTGAATCTGACGCACCTCCTGTCTATGATGCCAATGCAGTATCTGAGGTACCAATCATTGATCCATGCTATAACAATGTCATATTTGATGTGTTTACTCATGACAAACATCATTCTGTGACGCCAGCACCTACTTATGATACATACTTGGACAATCCGAGTTGTAGCAATACTAACTCTGAAACTCCAGATGTGGATCCTAGTGGAGGCTGTGTGGCACAAAATACTGAGACTGATGAGGAAACACGTGCTTATTTTGAATCATTAATCAACAACTGTGGCATTGAAATAGAGAAAGTTAAAAGGGTCAATCGCGATGTTAAGGCCGCGAATGCTAAATTGACCGCTGAGCTTGAGAGTTACAAGGAGAACGCAAAAGCCTTTGAATTTCATAAAAACAAAGAATCAGAATTAGAAATTGGTTACCGAAATTTTGTTAGAAAAAGAATTGCAAATCAAGTATGACACACTTGATGTAAATTTGAACTTGAAAATAAAATCTTTAAACAAGGAAATTTCTGATCTAAATAACCAACTTTCTAAACAAAAAGCAATGTTTTCTGATCTTGAAAAAGAGAAGAAGCAGTTGATAACTGATTTTTCAAAATGAGAAGATTCTCTTCTTGATGAAATTCTGATAAAACTGAAAAAATAAAAAAATTGGAAAATTTGCTTGTTACAACGGGTCATTCAGCTAAATCAACCAATATGCTAATTAATCAAACAAATCCGTATTTTCATACAACACAAAAATGGCTCTTGGTAACACACCTTCTTGTTTCCTCAAGAAAGCTCAGAAAGAACAGAATGTTTTGAGCAATGGAAAAGCTTTGCATGAACCCATAATTGTTCATGATTCTCTTGAAATGTTAGAACTATCTGAGGAGAGTAGATAAAAAATGAAACAAAATCATCCGAAAATCAAACCAATTGATTATAACAAATGGAACAAAATTAATGGAATTACTTTTATTAATCAAAAAGAAAATTCAAAGTTTTCCATCACACCAAGTGTTTCAAACAAAGAGTCAACTCCAGTTTCAAAATCAGTTTCAAAACCAGTTGATGTCTCAAAATCTCTTTCGAACATTGAACAAATGTCTTCAAACAATCCTTTCAACACAAGTGATGCGAGAAGTATTTTAGAAAATGTGAAAACTCGAATTGCGGATCTTCAAGAGACTGTTAAAACTAAAACCAACATTACAACAAACATCTGGTTTAATAGTTTTGATAATGAAAATAAAAAGTATTTTGAAACTGAAATTGCCCCTCTGCTGAATAACATCAACTCAAGGGTAATTCATTTTGAACAAGCATTTTTGAAAGAAACAGCTGACTTTGTCCAGGACCATAAATCCTTGGTAAAGCAAGCTAATGACTATGTTGAACACATCAAAGTTTTGGTAAATTTAAATGATTCTCTTTTCGAAGATGTTCTGACTACTGATATTATGTCCATTATTCTGCAAACGTATTCTGTTGAAGATCATGAAAGACTCTAGTCTGAGACCTCCAAAATTGTTTCAAAATATGAAAAAGCTCTTGAAAAACTTGAAAAAGAAAATGTCTCATATTTTAAACAACTTGATCGAAAAACTGAGGAATGCAAGTATGACAAACTGTCGTATGAGCGTGCCTATAATGACATGAAAGCAAAAAATGATCTTTTGAGGGCTCAACTGGAATGTCAAAAAGGAAAGGCAGTGGATACTAAGCTTACAAAACCATTGACTGAGGAGAAAGAAAATGTTCCCAAACCGGTTGTCAAACCAAAAATGTCTGTTTCTATGCCTCCTCCAAAAGTCAATGAGAAAAATGATTTATCAAAACCAGTCACTCCACCTGCCTTGCCTAAACAAAATGTTGAAAAAGGAAAAGCGGTTATAGAGAAACCAAAAGTTTTAGCACCTGGCCTGTTTAAGATGAGTACCACTAATGCGTCTGCCTCCACATCTAAACCATATGGAACAAACGACATAAGTTTAGAAAAGCACTCTAAAGAGACTAGGATAGCTGAAAACACTTCTCTAGATAAAAATGTGAATCCTAATGCGTGTGCCTTACTTTCTACAGGACTAGAAAGCACCTCTAGGAGCAGCATACTAAATCCTAAGAGCAATACAAGGAACAATAGAGTCTCGCATACCTCTAAGAGTAGTAGCTTGAATAAAGAGAAGAAAGTAGAAGAACACCCTAGGAATTTACCTCTTTGTAATAAGAAAGACATTTCATCTGAATGTAATGAACCTATGAAATCTGCTAAGTTTAATGAATCTGTTGAATCTGTTTGTTTAACTTGCAAGAAATCTTTAACTAATGTTCATGATGATTGTGTTTCTAAGAATGAGATTGTTAAGCCTGTTCAGAAGAACGTTCCTAAAAGAACTTATGCTAAACGAGTAGGAAGACTAGTTGCAAGACTTGGGCTTTACACTACTGATAGGAAGCATAGCGTTTACTTTAGGGATGACATTTGGAAACCTACGGGTAGAACTTTCACACTCCAGAATGGTAGAATGAGTGAAGAACCTGCTTTCCCAGTAGATAACTTCTATGAGTGTGATCAGGATTTTACCTCTAACCCAAAGGAACCAAAATCAAAACGGTTTCCAAAATCTTCTTCTTCTGTTATTGGCAGGTTATCAAAATATGTCTTTGGATCGTCGACTCGGGTTGCTCCAAGCACATAACCGGGAATCTGAAGCTGCTGATCAATTTTGTCTGGAAATTCATGGGAACCGTACGTTTTGGAAATGATCATGTAGCAGCTATCGTAGGTTATGGAGATCTACCTTTTGGAAATTATTTGATCACTCGGGTTTACTATGTCGAAGGGTTGGGACAAAATTTTTTTTCAGTCGGGCAGTTCTATGATGCAGATTTAGAGGTTGCTTTTAGGAAAAATGCTTGCTTCGTTAGAAACTTGGATGGCACTAATCTCTTAACTGGGAATCGTAATACAAACTTGTATGCTATCGACATAAACCAAATGGCCTCTTCATCACCAATATGTCTTATGACACGAGCATCTGGAACAAAGTCCTGGCTGTGGCACAGATGATTATCTCATCTCAATTTCGAAACAATAAACAAACTTGCCAAAGACAACATCGTCAACGAACTTCCAAAGTTTAAATACACAAAGGATCACTTATGTTCATCATGCGAACAAGGAAAAAGCAAAAGAGCATCATATAAACCCAAATCCGTACCTAGTTCGGAAGCAAAGTTACATATGTTGCACATGGAATTATGTGGCCCAATGAGAGTTGAAAGCATAAATGGGAAAAAGTATATTCTTGTTATCATCGATGATTATTCGAGATATACATGGGTTAGGTTTCTGAGATCAAAATACGAAGCACCAAGCATCATCATCACCTTTCTGAAACGTATTCAAGTACTTCTTCAAACTCCAGTAAGGGTTGTAAGAACAGATAACGGCAAAAAATTCACTAATCAGGAGTTAAGAGCTTATTTTGAAGATGCTGGAATCACACATCAGACATCAGTTGTTAGAACTCCATAGCAGAATGGGGTAGTTGAAAGAAGAAATCGAACTCTTGTGGAAGGTGCTCGCACAATGCTAATTTATTCTAGTGCACCGTTATTTCTATGGGCTGATGCTGTTGCCACTGCTTGTTTCACTCAGAACCGATCCCTCATCCATCCAAGATTCAATAAAACACCATATGAACTTATGAACAACAGAAAACCTGATATCTCTTACCTTCACGTGTTTGGCGCTTTGTGCTATCCGACGAATGACAGAGAAGATCTAGGAAAACTGAAAGCTAAAGGTGATATTGGAATCTTCATTGGATATTCAGATAACTTGAGGGCATTCAGGGTGTATAACAGAAGAACTAGGAGGATCATGGAGACGATGAATGTGAATTTTGATGAACTTTCACAGATTATGGCTTCTGAGAGACTCGCTCTAGAACCCGCACTAAACTCGCAGACTTCTGGACACATCAGTTCAGGACTCATACAACAAAGAGCTCCATCAACGTTTGCTGACAAACCTCATGAAAAAGAATGGGAGAATTTCTTTGAGTTAATGTTCGATGAATACTATGGTGGAACTTCGACAAATGCATCAAACCATCATTCCGCTGCACCCGCTCAAAATCATCCACCATCACCAACAGAAGATGCATCTACAACGGTCGAAACCAATGCACCAACTTCGTCAACATCATCTACATCTACTCCAGTTCTTGAAACCATTCTACCAACAGTTGATGAGCAAAACCAAAACATATCATTTCAAGGAGAACCTTCACAAAACCAGAACGATGCAACGTTAGATGAAGACTTATTTGAAAACCCGTTTGCTACGGAATCAGCTGAATCATCTTCAAGCTTACGAGAACCATTTAATCGCACTCGTAAAATCTACGGTATCCTTCTACTCTGAAGTGGACTAAAGACCATCCGCTTGAACAAGTTATTGGTGAACCTTCACGGCCAATTCAGACAAGACGCCAACTTGCCACCGATTGCGACTTGTGCATTTACCTTTGCTCAATTAGCAATATTGAACCGAAAAACATTCGTGAGGCAATGGTAGAACCCGCATGGATAGAAGCGATGCAGGAGGAACTTCTCCAATACCGTCTACATGACTCTTGGGATATGGTTCCAAGACCAATTGACATTCGTGTCATTGATCTCAAATGGTTATGGAAGAACAAAAGGGATGAAGAGATGACTGTAATTTGCAATAAAGCTCGTCTTGTGGCCAAAGGATATAGACAGAAGAAGGGATAGACTTTGAAGAGTCATTCGCGTCGGTAGCTAGACTTGAGGCAGTCAGGATTTTCTTAGCCTATGCAGCTCACAAAAACATCACGGTTTATCAGATGGACATTAAGACCGCGTTCTTGAATGGAACTCTGAAAGAAGAAGTGTACGTGAGTCAGCCAGAAGGCTTCATAGACATGGAACATCCAGACTATGTTTACAAACTCAAAAAGGCAATATATGGTTTGAAACAAGCTCCGCGAGCGTGGTATGACGAACTGTCCTCTTTCCGTATCCTAAACAATTTCACCAAAGGAACGGTCGATCCTACCTTGTTTACACAAAAATGCAAAAACAACATTTTGATTGTTCAGATTTACGTGGACGACATCATCTTTGGGTCCACTAATCCGAATCTTTCAAAACATTTTGAAAATCTCATGAAAAGCAAATTTGAAATGTCCATGATGGGGGAGCTAAAATTCTTTCTTGGTTTACAAATACATCAGTCCCCTCGTGGAATCTTTATAAATCAAGCTAAATATACAACTGAAATTTTGAAAAATCATGGTATGGATAATTGTGACTATGTTGGAACACCAATGGTAACTTCACCAAAAATTGGAGCCGATTTATTTGGGAAACCTATTGATCTGAAGAAATATCGGAGCATGATTGGTTCTTTCATGTACCTTACTGCTAGTCGACCCGATATTCATTTTGCTGTTTGCTTATTAGCACGGTTTCAGGCAAAGCCTACCGAACTGCACCTCAAAGAGGTTAAAAGGATCTTTCGGTACCTGAAGACATCCGTTCACAAGGGTCTTTGGTATCCAAAGGAATCCGGCTTTGATCTAATTGCCTTTTCAGATGCGGACCACGCAGGTGATCAAGTTACAGCAAAAAGCACATCCGGAGGAGCACAATTTTTGGGTGAAAAGTTAGTAAGCTGGTCTTCAAAGAAACAAGATTGTACTGCACTTTCAACCGCTGAAGCTGAGTATGTGTCTCTATCTGTGTGTTGTGCTCAAGTTCTATGGATGAGAACACAACTCACAGATTATGGCTTTACCTTCGATAAAATACCTATGTATTGTGACTAGAAAAGTGCCATAGCCATATCATGCAATCCTGTTCATCACTCAAAGACTAAGCATATCAGAGTCCGCTATCACTTCATAAAAGAACATGTGGAAGAAGGTACTGTTGAATTATTCTTCGTGAAGACAGACTACCAACTCGCCGATCTATTTACTAAAGCCCTTCCAAAAGAAAGGTTTAATGGTTTAGTTCGACGAATTGGAATGCGAAGCCTAACCCCTGAGGAGTTAGAACGTCTTCTCGAATCTTCTTGAAAATGATTTTCCAAAAAGCTTCGCTGTAAATATTTTTGAAAAACAAAACACAAAATTTGAAAAACCAACAAAAGCAAAATATAAAAATATAAAATTTTCAAAAATACAAAAACAATATAAAATCAAAAATTCAAAAATATTCTTCTCACGACATGTCTCTCGTATAATCGATATTTTGTACGTTTCTAGAAATGTCATTCAACAATGATACGGGCATGTACAGATGCTTGAGCGAGAGTTCTTTAAATATTTTCCAAAACATGTAGTTTCTCAAAATTTCTTCAAAAATGGCTTTCGTATACTTCAGTACGAAACCCGGACAAAATTATGACTTTTGATTATTTTCAAATCAAAACTCGTGCGCTTATAGAAAAATCAAGTGTACGCTTCAGTGCACTACATTTAAAACTGGTGAGAAATCATCATCATCTTGAGCACCTTTTCAAGGTTGTTCAAAAAGATTTTCAAAATCTTTCAAAATATTTTGTGCTCAAGATAACTCCCTCTAAAACCCTTTAATTGAATATGCTTTATTAAAGGGGGAGTATAAAACAAAAATGTTCCAAATTCATGCTTAAGTCAAATCCGTTTGTCTCCTCAAAAAGTTTTTATAATGTTGTTTAATCCGTTGATATCAAAAATATCACAAATATGCTATTTTTGAGGGGGAGAAGACGTGATTAAAATATGATCAAAAAGCTTAATGATCGGTGTTTGAATCTCAAAATGAGCTCGACTTAGTCGGAACAACTGAATTGACGGGAATCAAAGTCAGTAAATGTACCATCTCGAGAAACTTGTGATAGATATGCACTTTCATGGGTCTAACCTCCTTTTCAAGGAGTGTTTACAACTTCAAGTTAGTTATTAGAGCTAGTTGTCACCTAAAAACTGATAATGGAACTCTTTAACTAGGCAACGTAACCGTGTCTCGTGGGGAATTGTCTATCATGAGCTGATCAATTCAAAACGTGCGAACTCTACCCTCTATGTGCAGATTTCTGTCAAATCTAATAAGCACATGTGAAGGGGGAGTGTTTCTGAAAATATAAAACTCATGGAGTGTTTCAAACATGTTTTCTATCATAAACACTCTGAGAGATTTTCAAGAAAAATGGTTTTATGGCAACATGGGACATTCATGGAGTTATAAGGTGACTAAGGATAGGTAAATCCATCCTATGATCTGCCAGAGCAGGAGGGATCTACCCAAGGACATCAAAAATAGTTAGTATTAGAAGTCCTTAGGAATGATTGAAAAAAGGAATAATGTGAGAAAGGAGAAAGAAGGGGTTGAAGAATTAAAAAGAAAAGAAAAGAAAGGGTGAAAAGAAATAGCCCTCCATAATCAACCTTAGGGCAGAAACCGGGTTCAATACATATGCTACTGGTTGTCACTAGATGACACTGGTATGGAAGACAAAGACGTCATGTACCCAGTGACGCACTGCACTAAACCTTCTAGCCACTCAATTCCTCTTAAAAGGATTTGTTTCATTCTCACTGGGAACCCTACGTAATCTATTGGCTTTCTCTTAGAGATAGCTGGTATTGAAGAAGGAGACCCTCTCCCTAATCTCCGCTCAGGAAAACCAAAATGCACTATTGAGTCTAGAGCCACGAGATTCATCAAAAGATCTCATAAGAACACATGACATTTCATCGCTTGCTGTTCATCGATAAGAACACAAGTGATACACTCTAGAGTCCTACACAGGTCTTAGCAATCTGCCAGAACATTTATGAGAAGTTTCACATTTGTGATCTTCAATGATTGAATGGAAACTCCTGCCAGGGTCAACATCAAGCAGCCCTGACAGCAGGTCACTTCGGTAACTCCCCGTGGATTACGCTTAGTGTGTCTCAAATGGTCTACAGTCATGGAGTGATGCTTCGGTGTACTTCAGCAACTCATCTAAATTGTAGATGTACTTCGGTATATCACGTTATCTCACTTGTGGGACTCTAGTTCAGGAACGGCCTTTGTGAGAATTAGAGTTGTGTTTTCACACTATGTTGTTAACACTCTCGAAGTTTAAACTTGTAAGTGCTGGAATCCGTTTATCACTAACCATGTTTTATGTTTTTCTTCTTATGGATGCTCGCGGGAGGAAGAGATCGTGCAGATTCTCCACATGCTCATACCAACAACACATGAAAGTTCTCATCAAAATCAAAGGCTACTCAAAGTTAAAAATGATTCTTCGTCATTGTCAAAGAATCTACAAAGTTTAAAAACTAAAGAACTTCTCAAACATCAAAGTCAAAAAGAAGTGTGAGCATGGTGGAGAAAGACGTGAAGACACCTACATCAACGAAGTTGACAAATGGCTCTATACCACATTAACTGATCACAAAGCATGAAGGAACGAAAATCAAGACTATTCTATATCTACACACAAAGTTCAAGCTCAAGGAAAGTATAGACCTAATCAAGTGGAGCATCTTTTGAATGACCACCCCTTAGGTGGAGATTGTTAGCCGTAACATTTTTATTAGAAGTGATGGTCATTCACATTTAGGAACTTTGTAACGTGTCTTAGATATAGTGATAGAATAGTCAACGGGCTCGTGGATTGGACTAAGCTAAATGGCTAAAAGTTATGTTAAGCTAGCCTTGTATAAGTTTTCATCCAATCCAACCCAATCCAAGCCCATTAGGGCATATGTACTTGTAGTATAAATACACCTCAAATGAGTCATTTGAGGTGTGTGCTTGAGTGTGTTTTGTGTGTGTCTTTTCTTTCAAGTTATAAAAGTTTTCTTTCATCTTTATCTTGTTCATACACGACATACATCTTAAGTCACCAACTTCTTAATCTTTTCTTCTTCATCTTTTACGCATAGTATTTGTGTTTGTTACGTGTTCATCTTGTGTGTTGAAGGTGTATACGCATAAGGTTGATGTAAAAATGAGGACCTACAATTTCAGATAATGGGAAGCAGTTCGCCGAAGTGGTATTCCCAGTGTTTTGTAGAGGCCTGAATATCAAACAATCCTTCACTTCCGTCTACCATCCTCAAGGTAACGGACAAGTGGATGTTACTAACAGGGACATCATCCAAGGAATAGAACGAAGGATGGGATACAGTCACCACGGTTGGGTAGATGAACTACGTCAAGTACTTTGGGCTCACAGAACTCATACAAAGTCAAGTCATGGGGAGACGCCTTTTAGCTTGACATATGGCACGGAAGCTGTCATCCCTTCAGAAGTAAGTGTCGAAACAGAAAGGGTCATGAACTTCGAAGCAGCAGACAATGAAGAAAGACTCCATAGCAACCTAGACCTACTCGAAGAACGAAGGGAAATAGCCTCAATCAGGGAGGCTATGCATAAGCAAAAAATTGAAAAGTACTACAACAGTCAGGTTCAGCCTTCAACCTTCAAACCAAGGGAATACGTCCTCCGACTCAACAGCGCAAGTAAAGCTGAGTACCAGGGTAAACTTGGACCTACATGGGAAGGGCCCTACGTTATTAAGGAAGCATATGGCAACAGAGCCTACAAGCTGGAAACCTTGGATGGAGACGCTATTGATAGAACCTGGAATGGCACTACTCTTCGTAAGTTCTATGTATGAAACTTACAATGTCTAAGGACATTTTTTATTTTGCTTTCAATCAATGTATTTGCATTCTTCTCACTTGGGGAAAGAAGCATTAATGGTAGGCGTCTAGTATTCATTTCTTAAAATGATGTAATCCTCCCTACCTACTTAATGATATAACGCATTTCCCTCAAATCTCTTGTTTCGTTCAATACAACAAAGATTTGTCCACCAAGTCGCTTTATAAGTTTCAATGTTGAAGGGATGTGCAAAGACTAACAACATGTCTTGCTCATATGCATAACATCCACCTCAACTTCACATTAACTTTCCTATATGGCCTTAAGGTATCTTAAGCCTTTCGCTGCCCAAAGGATTAAGATGGAGTGGGTCGCAACCCTCTGTCAGCAGTCAAATTATACGATTGCTAATATTCTTGGTGAAGTAACTAAACACAATGAGGCTACGCATCTACCATACGCCTTAGGTTGTAAAATATTTTTTTTAGGCAAGTAAAATAAAAAGAGAAGAATCACCCATGGCAAAATGCAAGCCTTAGTGGCTTTAATGTAGATTAATGAATAGTTTAACTAGTCTAAACAGGTCGTAGCCTTAACGATCCAACCAAGCAAAACATTGTCTTAGGCAGTAGCCTACATCACACACACCAAATGTTAATTGTTTCATCAGGCACAAAGCCTGGAAAGGAACACAGACAAATTGTTTTAAAACTGGGTACATACCACCCTGGGGATCAAATTACAACCACATGGTTTCCTTCATCAAACCTTGGAATGAGTGGGATCAGCTGAACCTGGGGATGGAGCCTTTGGGGACGGAGTCTTCTTCGAAGGAGAGGGAGGCTGGACTTTCCTTGGCTTCTTAGCCAGCAGGTCCTCCACAAAGGCCGCCGGGTTCTTCGTCACTTCGGCAAGGAAAGGGAACTCCAAAGCAGCTAATTCATTACCTACATCATCATACTCTTTTTCATGAGTTGCCCTATAGTATGGAACTTTCTCCAGCTTCACCGGTTCCTTTGTCGCAGCTATCTCCTCCAAAGTAGTACACTTGCCATGATATATGGCAGCATTCACCAGGTTCCCAATTGCATTCCCCACATCATCACTATGGTAAAGTTCCATGGCAAAGTAGGGGATAACCTTGGTTATCAGGTCCACCCTGTCCTTCTTCAGCATCTTCAGACGAAGGTTTAACCCATCTACCTTTTCTTTGAGCTTGATCTCTTGGTCTAACAGCTTTGCTCTCTCTCCTTCGAGGCCTCTACACTTGGATGAAAGAACAGATATCCGCTCTTTATAGCCTACGACCTTTGAGCCTTCGATAGTTAGTCTGCTGCATTCAGCCTCGCTCACTGCCAGTTTACCTTTGAGCTTTTCATTATCAGCTCTGAGATCTTGCACCAAAGGGTTCTTGTCAAGATCCTCCAAGGCATCTTCACACTTCTTCTCCAGGTCTGAATACTTCAGATCCGTAGCCTTCTCCCTTCTCAACATAACATCCAATTCTTCTCGAGCTTTGGTGACAGTATGGAGCAGCTCCCTTGTCCAATCATTGAGTTGGTTGTCTGGCATGCACTGTCGGACATAACTTTTGTCATGAAGGTCGCAACGCCTTTCTATGGACATGTTGTCCATCACCCCCTTCCAGCTGGGTGGGATTACATGGACCACGAGTTGATGACAAGATAAGGAAGAGGGAAGTTCTTTCGTATCAGGAAGTCCTGCAGCATATATAAATTTGTTAACATATTATTACTGGTATCTAATTTTTTGTTACAGGCAAGAAACATTACCATGGATATCATCACCGCTGGGCCCTTCGATGGCTGGAAATACCACAGCCTTACCCTGGGCACTCTTTTGCCGGGTAGTTCGAGAGGGAGGAGTAGGTAGGATAAGCTTCCTTTTCGAAGCGGACTTCACAGTTTTTGCACTGGTACCTTTCCTGCTTCAGACCCTCTCACCAATGCCGGAGGGTCCTACGATGGCCAACTATCTCTCAGAGACTGGTTCATCAGAATCAGCAACATTCTCCACAAGCTGGTCTTCCACATCTATGGGTTCCTTTGACGGAGGAGCAGAGGATACAGGTTTGATGGGCTGGACTTCCACATCATTGTCATTTATTGACACTGACGGAGAGCCCACGCCATAGCTCGTCTCTTGGGGATTCTTTGGAATTAAGCTCACCTCCTTTGCACCACCAGCTACCACAAAGTTTCTGAACGACATTTCTGCATGAAGGAACAAATAAGATAAATATCAGAAAGATAAGTTTTTATTTCTTATTTTAATAAAAAAAATACATACTTTCTCCATCACAAATAATCTCAGGTACCAAAGGAGATCCCTCCCATCTTTCAGCAAGGCTAGCCATGAAAAGAATTGGCTCAGGAAATGTTTGGCAATCAGCTGGATGATGAGCCAAACGCTGATACAAAGGATTCCTCCTCACAGTATAGGGCAAGGGATCGTTGAACCATTTTTCATCATATTGGAACTCTTGGTTTAACAATGCAGGGAAAGTCAGAGGGATAATGGTGTTTTGGATATAAAAGAATTTGCCTTTCTAGTTCCTGATGTTTGTAAACGGCCTATCTATGAGAATGGGCACATCCCTTTCACCCCTCTTAGCCAAGGTCAACCAATCTCCTCGAGGGTATAAATTCAGAAAACCCCTAAACACATTTAATGATGGTTCAAACCCATAAGCTTTGCACATCACAATGTATGTCGTAAGCTTGGCTAGGCCAAAAGGGTTTAACCTAGATATGTGTACCTCATAATACTGGAGGAGTTCTAAAATCAAAGGGTGCAAGGGTATCCTAAGGTTGGAGGTGGTGAATGCATGGGTGTACAAACCTACAGAGTTTTCGGGGGCATCAAATATCCCTTGATTTCTACTAGGTAACATGATTTTATGCTCTTTTGGAATTGGGTAATCGGTGAGAAACGCTTAGAGCTCCTCCCTTGTCAAGGTGCAACCTTGTTGTTTGATTAAAAAATTTTTATTTGTAGACATTGATCCTTCTAAAATCCACAATAAAGTATTTGAAAACAGATACGAAGGAACACTTTACCTTGTTTGATTGAAAGCTTGATCGGAAGAGGTTTTAGTAGGTGAAAAACTTGGGCGTGAGATAAAATAATGTTAGGGTTTTACTGTTTTTTAACTTTATATACCCTCACATATGTTAAAGCTTGGCCCTACACGTGTCATTACTTATCCCATTACCACCGGATTTCAAACCCTTTTTAAATTTTGAAATGACGTTTTCTTTTACCGAGGAAAAGGGAGTGGTTAGGATAAGTGTTTGCATTAATTACGGTCAATAGGTACAAGACTTTTCATCTTCGTTCGTTTTTTGTGACAAAGGGGAGGTTTCGTTTCTATTTATGAGTCGTAAGCAATATTTCTTGTTCGTACATATCACTTTCGACTGGGGGGCTTGATGACGTACCCTCCGATCAGGTCGAAGGACCCCCCTTCGGCCATAGTCGAACTTGCATTACGAAGACCCAAGTCTTTCTTCATAAGTCATTGGTGGCGTAAAACCATTCATAATTAACATGGTTACCAGTTGGGAATTCGCCAGCCGAAGGCCTATGCCCTTCGGTGTCTTCTCTTGAAGACGCCAAGACAAAGGAGAATGTGGAAAACTAGAAGGGGGTTGAATAGTTTTACCAATTTAAAACTTCCTTTTAAATATTTAGATCGACTTATGTCAATCTATTTGGTTGTTTATGTTGGACGTTGATAGATAGATATATAAACGTGTAATGAAAGATAAAGAGTAAGAAGCACATCACCACGACACAAGTTATTTATAGTGGTTCGGCTACAAGGACACCTTC
>BPTQ01000008.1:331895072-331924329 GCA_019973895.1 Chrysanthemum seticuspe | reverse complement strand
GCTTAAAATGAAGAAATTAAAAATCAAAACCATAAGCTAATTGGGCACTTGGACTGTTATGACAGAACACAAAAAGGCATATGGGGGGCAGTTTTGAGGGCATTAAAAGGCTATCAAATAAGCTCAAAAGTGCAAGTTAAGTTAAAAAATATTGAGTTCATACATCTAACTACTTGTGCAACAAAAATTAAATTCTAATTCTAAGTTTATCTAGCCTAAAATCTAAGCTAAAAAGGGTCTGTGAGACAGATTTGGAATATTGGAAAACTACTCTACTTGCTTTTTTGCAACTTAAAAATAATTGAGAATGCTTAAAATTGACTAAGGTAACACTTACTAAAACTATTATGAAGACCCAACATGGGTCAAAAATGGTTTTTGACCCAATTTTTCAGCAAATCCAAACACTCTTTAAAAAACTGAAAGTGACTAAAAGAAACTGTTAAAGCTTGGGACTTAAAACAACTAACTTTGAGCCTTTACACACATCTCAGCTAAGCTTATAAAAGCTTATAAAAACAGTAAACCAACAAGGTACTCAAAATTAAAAGATGGAAGATTTAAGAACATGAACAAAAAATTTAGACTGCATAAATTTAAATGGAATTTAAAAACTGAATTTGCATTAACTTGAAATTAAAAATTACATGTAAATTTAAATGACAATGAAATTAAAAATGGAACTAGAATAAGAAATTCTAGACCAAGTTTTACAATAATCCTAAACTCCTATTTATACACTAAGCTTTGGAAATCTGTCTTCTTTCTCCTTTGTTGTCTTGTAGCTGTTGTGTTTTCATTGTGAGAGGAAGTGAGCTCTTGGCTTGCTTTGTGCTTCTTTGGATTCATCTCAGCCATTGATTTGGCTTGGACACAAAGGGAGTAAATCTGAGCCGTCTATCTTGAGAGCTCCAATGGGGGTGTGTTGGATTGCCAACATGGCAATAAGACCCATGTGGGTGTGGGGACTTGCCTGGCTTGGGAATTAGTGGTGATAGTGAGATGTTGGGGAGGAAGACAAAGGTGAGAGGCTTTTGGTTTTGGCGGGCAAAGAAATTAAGCTAGGATTTCTGTTTTAGGTAAAATGGAGAAGAGGTTCAAGTGTTAACTGAAGAGGTCAAGAAGGGATGGTAAGGTTTAAAAGGGTTTAAATTTATTTATGGTTTTTAAAAGTAAATAAAACTTTTGTATTTTTTGTTTTTGTTTTAAATTTTTTTTTTTTTTTTTTTTTTTAAAGAAAATAATACAAATCGGTTTTAATAAAAAGTTGTTGTAAATAAAAATGGATAGAAAAAAAAAATTGTTTTAAGTGAAAAATGTTTTAAGGGTAAAATGGCAAATTGTGTTCGGGAAAAGGGTAGAAAAGTAATTTGGGTTTAGGGTTAGGTTTTCAGTCTGATTCCCAAGCTCACACCCAAAAATGTCTCCTGGGCTCTGAAAATGTAGAAAATCATCTTCCGGTTCCGTCTGCAAAGCACTTTTTCCAATCCGAGCTCATTTCTGTCCGTTTTTGCCCTGTTTTCGATCCTTTGTACCTGAAACACATAAAAACACATTCCAAGGATATATGCTGTATAATTGGTTATATTTCCGTGTTATTAGACACATTCCATGGCATCATGGAATGGGATTCACACAAAATGGGTGTCTCCGGGGAATTGTAATCGTCATTCTCTTTTTGATACTCTCAAACTAAGCTTAAACTTATTGCGCAAACGTTTTTGTAAAATGCTAACACTACTTATATCAATAATCTAAGTAAGTCGAGACTTAACTTTCTACTCCCGCAATTTATACAATTTAAGTGAGTGTGCTCATTTTCAAAAGTTTGAACATTGAAATCGACATTTGTTATGGTTGTTATCCACTTAACTAAATTACTAACTCACCGGAAACGACGAAAGTCTAAGGATCGAAAGGGCCTTTTCCATGTAGCGGCTTTCTTCTCGGCACATCACAAAACATCAGTTTTAAGTGACCGGTGATTGGGTTCCAGACAGTCAAGTTTATCACACAAGCTAACCACTTGTGAATGGTCAACCGTAATAAAATTCAAACAGTTCAGAAATAAATGCAATTAAGATCTGGAGAAGTATAGTGTTACCTCAGGTCGTTAAGTCCCACAGAGGATTAATGGTGCTCAACACTTTCAGATGTCGAATAATCACTAAGGATAGTGATCAGTAAGGATTTTGGAATATTTATACCTAAAGAAAAAGTTTTGTAAATTACAGGGGCTTAAATGCAAATTAAAGAAAATTAAAAAGCTAAATTATATTAAATAAACGCTATCACTATTTTTAAAATTTGATTTTTCTTGATTTATAAAATAAAATAACTTAAATAAACTATTTTAATTAAAACGTAAACCTAAATTATCTAAAAACGTGACCTAGAATGAAAACGCGCGTTATATGTAAAAATCACGCAAGTGCGCAAGTAAAAACGTAAAATTTGTAAAATAAAAGTCCTACGAGTGTAAAAACAATTTTCTTACTTACTATATGACAAAAGAAAATTTTAGAAAAAAGAATTATATTTTTTTGACTTTTATATTTTTTATTATGAATTAAATACTATTTTAAACTAAATAAATGATTAAAAATACTAAAACTATTAAGAAAAATCTGAAACTTTTTCGTAAAATACTTATTAACAATACAAAGCTAGGAAAATTACAAAAGATGTAAAAGCTTAATTTAATAAGCTGTAAATAAGCTAAAAAGTACGTATAAGCTTAAATGGAAAACAAGAGTTATATATTAAATTGTGCAAACCATAACCAGTCAAAGACCCAAGGGCAGTTGGTAGTGTGTGTGTGTGGTGAGCTGGGTGACCAGGGTTCGAATCCCAGCACTTCCTTTTTGCAAACTATTTTATTTTTGGATTTTTCTTTTTGGAACTAATTAAGTATAATGAAATAAGCAGTTTTTCAAACTAGAACTTTTTACAAAAACAACTAATAAGCTCAGATTTGAGCTTATTATTTCAACAGTGGACAAGAATTTAAAATAGCACAAGGATTAAGCTAAATGTCTTATAAGCTACTTAATAAGCAAAAGGTTAACTGAGAACAAGCTAGATAAATGATAATAAGCTAGAATGGCAACTGAAAAAGCAAAATGATTAAGAAATAAGCACTGAATAAGCTTCAAATAAGCACAAGTTAGACTATTGCACAGGACACTTTTTTTTTGAGTTACTAGGTACTTTTAAGCTAATATTTAAGCACTAAGATAAGCTAGGAAATGAAAAAGAACACTGCAACTAACAAGTTTATCAATTAAGCTTTCCAAAAAGCTAAAACTCTAACTGTGGTATCCACTAGAGAGCTTATGGTGAGCTTGAGAAAAAGCTGGTAAACCACTGAGTAAGGACTCAGTATATACTGAGTAGAATGGGACAAAATAAAAGTCACTTGCAGCCCTATCAAATAAGCTATAAAGTAAAAATATTAAGCTTGGATCTTCAAGTCAGCTAGGTTAGCTTTCCAAAGAACCAAATTACACAAGTTATGGCTAACTAATAAGCTTTGTGTGAGCTTATCAAATTGGACTACTCAACTGTGCACAGGGCACATTTTAAAACAGGTTGTCAAAGTAAGCTAAGAAATAAGCTATTAAATAAGCTAATGAGAAAATATAAAAAATACTAGGATAAAGCTGAGCAGTTGTATTTTACTATTCCAAAAGCTCAAAACATGAAACTCAAAGTTAAACCCTATAGAAATTAATCTATTTTATTCAAAAACGACCAAACTGAAATTTTGACTTTTTATAAAAACCAAATAAGTTGACTAAAATGAACTTTGAATCAATCCTAATCACTGATTATGATGTATTAAGGTGGATTAAGACTGATTTGATCAACAATAACAACTTATAATCATGAAAACAAGATCATGGATCATAAAAATCCAACAGTTAGTTAACAAGATGAGATCAAAGGTTATTTTGACTTTTACTCTAACAAGCACTGGATTTTATGGCTTCTTTGAGTTATTAGGACTAAGTGTGATATGAAACAACCAAGAACAAAGGCTTGAACAACCTTTAACATAGTTAACAAATCAAATCCAAACAACAATTTATGAGACTGTTTTGAACCTTTTAACACTAAAACAGATTTTCAAACCAAGAAAGCTATAAATTAACTTGTACTAACTATGTTTAGACAATATTAAACTAAAATTAAAAAGAATTAACCACTAATATTAAGAAATGCAAATTATGAGAAAATGGCTTACAAATGGTATCCAGCTGAAAACAGATAACAAGGACCAAGTATCCACCCTAATAGCTTACCACTAAGCTTCTAAACCCAAGCAATCCACAATCAACCGTGCTCCATCTTCTTGATCAGCTCTTTGCTCAGTTTTAAGGATTCTAAAGGCTTAGAAAAGCTTTTTTAAGAGCTTATGTGAGCTTTTTCAATCCTTAGCAATAACTAATAACAACAGTTGAGTATATTGAGAATTTGAACAAGGGAATTATGCATAAACTGAATTCGTACACAAGAACTGAAATTGAAATTGAAACTGTAAATATGTTTTTATTACACTGAAATAAGATTACAAGATGTTTGAAAGCTTTGAAATGCACTGGAAATTTAAATTATATAAAAACGACATAAGCTAAATAAAATTACACTAGATAGGTCTTCACATTACTTCAATCCTCCTTCATAAAGATCTTTTCAACTCTTGTCGACATCTCTGAACATATCCTACCTCATTCCAACCATTGGATTGGTCAAAATCATCATATTCGTCCATGTGTAAAATTGGCGGGAAAAAGTCTTGAGCAGGTTTTTAGCATTTAAAGAAGTTTGGGAGGATGTGGAGGTGGAGGGGAGTGGGTATACAGCTGGAAAGACAGGTGGAAAGGTGGAAAAGTGGTGGTAAAACCACTGGTTTTGGAATGCAGTTGAGGGTGAAGGAGATGAACAGTGTGACTGGTTTTGGGCGGGTTTGACTTTATTTGACCATTTGATATTAATAAGGTTGGGGGTTCAAAAATGGGGGGGTCACAGGTGTTTACAGGGGTCTATTGGGTTTTGGTTGGGCTTAATAATAAAAAGGGGTCCATTTGGTATTAATTAAGCATAAGGACCATTCTTGTAATTTTCTGTTTTATGAGGGACTGAACCTGTAATTTCTCCAAAGTTATCAAAAGGACCAAAATTGACAAACGTTAATAGTACAAGGATAATATTTGATAATTTTCACTTTTTTAAATATCCAAGGACTATTTTTGACATTTTTCAAACTTGTGGGACCAAAGTTGTAATTTTGCAATTTTTAAACTTTGAAGGGTTTGTTTTAACAACTTTTGAATCCCATGGACCTTAAATGATATTTTACTTTATTTTGATTTACCAAGGACTAAATTTCACAACTTTTGAAACTTGGGGGACTAAAACTGCCAATTATGCAAACTTGATACGTTTTTCATCTGATTTTGATATTTTTGCATTTAAAACACATAAAACACTTATTTGTGATATTTTCATCATTTTGATGCATTTCTGAGTGTTTTCAGATGTTTTTGCATTTTAAATGGTACAAAAATGATGAGTATTTAGACACTCATCAATCCCCCACACTAAGATATTGCTAGTCCCTAGCAATGTTTTGAGAAAAATTAATGGATTTCATCTCTTTACCAAAAGCCATTACTTCTGGAGTAGCCAATTGTTTTAGTTCAAGTAAGAACTTTGGTACAATGATAACCAAATGATTTTGAGCAAATCACCAGCTGTAAACGGTTTTGATTTGTCTTTACCAGAAGCCGTTTGCTTCTGGACTAGCCAACTCTTAGATAAATTATCAATATTATCTTTGGTGAGCTGATTACCAATTATGGTTTTCCAACTGCCTTTACCACAAGCCATAATCTTGCGGGCTAGCCAACTTTTCACTAGTTAAAGATATGGTGAGTTGAACACCATACAATTTTGGGCAAATTGCAAGCCATAAACGGATTTGAGATATCTTTACCAAGAGCCGTTTGCTCCTGGATTAGCCAATCCTTATGTGGGTTAGACATGGCGGACTGATTACCATTTGCTGAGTAAGTGAAAAACACTTACTCCAAAAAAAAATTTTTGGCCAAAAACGGTGGAATTGGGTGGTATAATTACATGATAAAATTCGTGAGAATTCCCCCCCACACTAGAAATGAATATTGCCCTCAATATTCAAAGTACCGGCGGTTATGCCGAAACATAGAACATAAAAGGGAAATACTACGGCCACTATTTTATTTTTGATATATACACTTTCTTTTTTTTTTTTTTTTTTTTTTTTTTTTTTTTTTAAACTTAAGAGAGTGCTTATATACAACAGCGGGGGGCAACTCCCCCACACTAGGGTGGTATTCACGGGTGAAAACCCATGTGGTGTGCTACTGTTTTTGATTACCGAGTCACTAGCTTGACTCGATCCCCGCATTCATTGGTTCATGGGAAAAGTTTGTAGATCCGGGACAACCACGGGTGGAATGTCTTCTCCAAAATAATGCTTCAACCGATGCCCATTCACTTTAAAATTTAGACCATCAGGTTGAGATAACTCAATGGTGCCATAAGGATAAACCTTAGCAATAGTAAATGGACCAGACCAACGGGACTTGAGCTTTCCCGAGAAAATCTTCAATCTTGAATTGAAAAGAAGGACTCAATCACCAACGTTGAAAACGCGGTTCTTGATTTTAGAGTCATGAATCTTCTTTGTCTTTTGTTTGTAGATCAAAGAGTTCTCGTATGCTTGATCACGGAGTTCATTTAATTCATTCATTTGAACTTTTCTGTGATCACCAGCTGTCTGAATATCGAAGTTTGCATGTTTCAAGGCCCAGTATGCTTTGTGCTCAAGCTCAATCGGCAGATGACATGCCTTTCCGTACACTAGCTTGTATGGAGTACACCCGATTGGTGTTTCATAAGCTGTACGGAAGGCCCAGAGTGCGTCATCCAGTTTATCCGACCAGGATGCACGGTTTTCGCCTACTGTCCTTTCCAAAATTCTTTTAATACCACGGTTGGAAACTTCCACTTGCCCACTTGTTTGGGGGTGGTATGCAGTAGAGAGACGGTGAGTTACACCATACTTTTGCATGACACGATCAAATTGGTCATTGCAGAAATGCGTACCACGATCACTGATTATAGCTCGCGGAGTTCCAAACCTAGCAAAAAGAGATTTTAAAAATTTCACAACTACTCGGGCATCATTGGTAGGTAAAGCTTTCGCTTCAACCCATTTTGACAAATAGTCAACAGCCACAAGTATGTATTTGTTTCCTCGAGATGATGGAAATGGCCCCATAAAGTCAATACCCCATATGTCAAAGATCTCACAAACTTGAATGGCATTTTGCGGCATTTCATTTCTTTGAGAGATATTTCCGTGACGTTGACAAGCGTCACATGCTTTGACAAATTCGTGGGCATCCTTGTAAATAGTGGGCCAATAAAACCCGGAATCAAACACCTTTTTGGCGGTGTAGTTTGGACTATGATGGCCCCCAGTGGGTCCAGCATGGCAAGCTTTGAGAATGTCAATAGCTTCTTGTCCATAAACACACCGTCGGATGACTTGATCCGCACAGATTTTGAATAAGTAGGGGTCGTCCCAGAAGTAACGTTTAACATCCTTGAAGAATTTGTTCTTCTGTTGGGTCGACATTCCTTTCACTATGAAGTTACCCGCATGGTAATTTGCAAAGTCAGCAAACCATGGGGTAGTAGAGTTTCCACGAAAAGAAACCGCATTGAGTGTTTCGAGAGGAAATGTTTCATTTATTTCCTTTTTCTCGAAAACATCTTGGTGAGGGTTTTCTAGACAGGACAGATGATCAACAGCTAGGTTCTCAGCTCCTTTTTTATCACGTATAATGATATCAAATTCTTGCAGGAGGAGAACCCAACGGAGCAATCTCGGCTTTGCATCTTGTTTTGCAAAGAGATATTTGAGAGCCGAGTGATCCGTATACACCACGCATTTGGTCAAGATTAAGTACGGCCGAAACTTCTCAAATGCATACACCACGGCTAGTAGCTCTTTTTCTGTGGTGGTGTAATGGGTTTGAGCTTCAGTCATAGTTTTACTCGCGTAGTGGATAGGCTGAAAATGCTTGCTTCTACGTTGCCCTAAGACTGCACCGATAGCAAAATCACTTGCATCGCACATGAGTTCAAAGGGTAAATCCCAGTCGGGAGCAACGAGAATGGGTGCTTCAGTAAGCTTTTTCTTTAACGTTTCAAAAGCTTCAATGCACTCGGGTGAGAATATAAAAGGAGCATCTTTTTCAAGAAGATGGGTCATTGGCCGGGCGATTTTAGAAAAATCTTGTATGAATCTGCGATAAAAACCGGCATGACCTAAAAAACTCCTAATACCTTTGACGGTAGTAGGATGAGGCAATTTAGCAATAACATCGACTTTTGCTTTATCAACCTCAATCCCGTTTTTTGAAATCTTATGGCCAAGGACTATGCCTTCTTTGACCATAAAGTGACTCTTCTCCCAATTTAGACAAAGATTGGTGTCTTCACACCGTTTTAGCATTTTATCTAAATGGGAGAGACATGTTTGAAATGAGTCCCCAATGACCGAGAAGTCATCCATAAACACCTCCATTGTTTCCCCGATCATGTCGTGGAATATGGCCATCATACATCATTGGAACGTGCCAGGAGCGTTACATAAGCCAAAAGGCATACGTCTGTAGGCAAAAGTTCCGTATGGGAATGTGAATGTGGTCTTCTCTTGATCCTGTGGATCAATCGGGATCTGAAAATACCCCGAGAAACCATCAAGGAAACAATAGTACTCATTCCCTGCAAATCTCTCAAGCATTTGGTCCATGAAGGGTAGAGGAAAATGGTCTTTTCGGGTGGCGTCATTCAACTTACGATAGTCAATGCAAACATGCCATCCCGTTACCAGCCGAGTTGGAATTAACTCGTTATCTTCATTTGTGACAACAGTTATGCCACCCTTTTTAGGAACACAGTGAATTGGGCTAACCCAAGGACTATCTGAGATCGGGTAAATTAATCCTGCATCAAGAAGTTTGATAACCTCCTGTTTGATAACATCATGGATTTTTGGATTTACTCTTCTCTGATGTTGAACTGCTGGTTTGAAGTCATCCTCCATCAAGATTTTGTGAGTACAAAATTCAGGGTTGATACCCTTAATGTCGGAGAGTTTCCAAGCAATTGCTTGCTTGTGTGACTTCAAGACCTTTATGAGAGCAGTCTTTTCATCTTTACTCAAATCTCGAGCAATAATGACTGGTAATTTATCATCACCTTCAAGAAATGCATACTCGAGATGAGGTGGTAAGTCCTTAAGTTCGACTTCAGGAAATTCTTCAGTTTTCTCAACTGACTTGACTTCCTTGTTATGAAGCTCGACGGGAGGGAGTGATGATGGATTATCATTAAGCAACTTCTCAATGAGAAGTATGTCCCCCTTAATGTCGATGGGAGCATGATCAATTTCCCATGGAACAGAATCACTAGACAAGTATGCTTCAATCTCTTCTAAGATGAAGTCACTTTTCTCAAACGGAGTGAGAGAAGGAGTAGAATTGGCGATGATGGGTTGAGATGAATGAGTGAGATTATCACTCGAAGAATTATGATCATAACCAAGAACTTCTTGAGAGTACTCTTCAGAAGCAACATCAATGATATCTATTCGGTTAACCGACACAGAATCATAGTTTGCGGAGTACCTCGAAGTTTGATCAAGGTTAAAGGTGACAGCTTCATTACCAACACGTAATGTGATTTCTTGCTCAAATACATCAATGAGAGCACGGCCCGTTCTCAGGAATCCTCATCTAACAATGAGAGGAACCCGATGATCGGCATCGAAATCAACAACCACAAAGTCAGCTGGGAAATGGAACTTTCCTACTTTTACGAATATGTCCTCGGCAATGCCAAGAGGACGGGATATTGTACGATCTGCAAGCTCGAGAGTCATGCATGTAGGAGTAAGGTCCGGAAGAGAAAGTTTCTTCCATACTGAATAAGGCATCAGATTGATGCTTGCACCAAGATCGGCTAAGGCAAAGTATTCAACCATTCCTGGAAATACACAAGGTAAGAGAAATTTTCCAGGATCTCCAAGCTTCTCGGGAAGCTTCTTCAAGATAACTGCTGAGCAGTTCTCGTTCAGAGGAGTTTTTGCCATTTCAAACAGCTTTTCCTTGTTGCTTAACATGTGTTTGAGAATTGATGCAAACTTGGGCATCAGCATGATAGCATCCGCAAAGCTTATGTCAAAATGTAGTTCTTGGAAAATTTGTCCATTTGATGACTGGCTTTTTCGCGGAGCTTTTGCTCATTCAAACGTGATGGGTAAGGAATAGAAGATTTGGATTTGGGGTTTTCAACGGGAGCTACTGGAGGTTCAAAAACAACTCCTGGATTGGATTTGGGTTTCAGGACAACTTGAGGATGGACATCGTTGGTACCTCCGTTATTAGTAGGAAGTTCCTTGTCCTTTGTCGCCTCAAGTTCACTTTCCACTACCTTCGGGAGAGAAGAAGAAGAGGTAGTAGGAATAGTGGGTCCATTGTATAAAACACCATTTCTGGTTGTGATCGCCTTTGCATCGCCCCTCGGGTTAGCGATCGTGTTGCTCGGAAGTTTTCCTGAGCCCGAGGGTTGATCATTTAAAGACTTTTTAAGATCAGCGATCTGACTGACCAACAACCTGTTCATTTCATCTTGGGATTTCATGAATTGCTTCAATAACTCATCAGATGATGGTACTGGAGGAACTGGAGGGAAATTTTGAGGTCGTATGTTTTGATTATGACCTTGTTGTTGAAAATTCCCTTGGTTAGGATTCACATTTCCCTGAAATTGATTCCCTCGATTGAAATTGTTTGGATTAAGGTTTCCTTGATGTTGGAAACCTTGATTTGGTCCGGGATAAAAATTACCTTGGTTTTGATAACCTTGGTTCATTCTAGGTTGGTTCTGATTCCGGTTCTGTATGTTAGGATTCTGGTTAAAACCGGGGGGTGCCTGATAAGTATTAGCACGGTAACTTGGTTCATTTTGAGGACGGTATTGATTACCTCCCTGATGTGAAGTACCGGCTATAGCATTGGCTTCAAACGGACTACCATCGGTGGCAGTACAGTTGTAGTATGCATGAGGGCCACCACAAGTAACACAGACCTCGACTTTCTTCACTTCACCATGTGATGGCGTCTGTGTGAAAGTGACTTTCTTTTGGTTAGCAAGAACCAAAGCCTGAACAATATCCGTGAGTTTGTCAATCTTAGCATCGGTGCTAGATGTACTCACGGGAGATGAAGTAGAAGGTCCTGCATTAGACTGAGACTGATATGTCTTTGTTCGGAAAGGGCGGACCTGGGACTTGTTTTCAATGATTTGCAAGGCTTCCTTTGTGGTCTTGCTCAAGAAATTACCTCCCGCGGAGGCATTTAAAGAGTCTTGGTCAGCTTGTCTCAGACCATTGTAGAAAGTATCCATTTGCATTAACTCGGTAAAACCATGATGCGGACACTTGCGGAGCAACTCTTTGTAACGATCCCATGCCTCCCTGAATGATTCATCAAATCCTTGAGAGAATTTCATTATCTCATTCTTAAGACTTGTAGTTCGGGATGGAGGATAGAATTCGTTAACAAACTTAGTGACTAGATCCTCCCATGTCTCAATGGAACGAGGGGGTTGTTTCTCAAGCCAATTCTGGGCTTGTCCCTCTAGAGAGAATGGGAACAGAAGAAGCTTAATTGCTTCATGTGGGACATTCTTGTATTTGATGGTAGATGCAATCTTGTTAAACCATCGAATATGTGCATGAGGATCATCCCGCTCAAAACCATAAAATTGGCTTTGGGTTACCAGATTAAGCAACCCGGTTTTGAGCTCGAAGGTATCAGCCACGATGGCTGGGACAATAATGGCATCTCCGTAACCCTCGATGGGTGCTTGGAGAAGCTCATTCATCTGTTTATCTTCTGCCATTACGACAGGGGGTGGTTGTGCTAGACGTTCCTCAGTCACGGCTGAAGGAGCATAACGTCCTCTACGTCTACGAGGAATATTTGCAAGCTCAGAAAGTGGACTTGTAGAACTGGAAGAACGAGTGCCCATGCACTAAATATAAAAATCAGTTTTCAAAACAAATGCGAGGCAAAACGACAAGTGAACTTAAACCAATAATCACAAATGAAATGGCTTCTTTGAAAAAGGTACACCAAATCACAAGGACACAAAGGCAAGTTTTAAATCTTTTTTTCGGGAACTTATTAATGTTCACACCCCCAGTTGGTAGGTGTACTGCCTTGGTTTGCGGTGGTTGATTTTTATGTATTTATTAAGTACCACTGAAAAGACGTAGGTATGGATTTGTGCTAAGGGTTTAAAAACTTTTGGACAATATTTTTGGTATCGTCTCGTTTAACCAAATCGTATCTCTTTAAGAATCACCTTAAAGGAAACACAAGCTAGAAAACGTTACGATTGTTTTGTTGTTTTATATTTTGTTTGGTGTTGTTAACACTTTAGGAAAAGTGTTAATGAACTTTTTGATTTTGATTAACTTTACAAAAAACTGTTTACAAAAAGGTGGTATATGTGCAAGAATGGATCTGAAAAATGCTTAAAACACGCTTACAGCCTCCCCGGCAGCGGCGCCAAAATTTGATTGGGTTCCAGACAGTCAAGTTTATCACACAAGCTAACCACTTGTGAATGGTCAACCGTAATAAAATTCAAACAGCTCAGAAACAAATGCAATTAAGATCTGGAGAAGTATAGTGTTACCTCAGGTCGTTAAGTCCCACGGAGGATTAATGGTGCTCAACACTTTCAGATGTCGAATAATCACTAAGGATAGTGATCAGTAAGGATTTTGGAATATTTATACCTAAAGAAAAAGTTTTGTAAATTACAGGGGCTTAAATGCAAATTAAAGAAAATTAAAAAGCTAGATTATATTAAATAAACGCTATCACTATTTTTAAATTTTGATTTTTCTTGATTTATAAAATAAAATAACTTAAATAAACTCTTTTAATTAAAACGTAAACCTAAATTATCTAAAAACGTGACCTAGAATGAAAACGCGCGTTATATGTAAAAATTACGCGAGTGCGCAAGTAAAAACGTAAAATTTGTAAAATAAAAGTCCTACGAGTGTAAAAACAATTTTCTTACTTATTATATGACAAAAGAAAATTTTAGAAAAAAGAATTATATTTTTTTGACTTTTATATTTTTTATTATGAATTAAATACTATTTTAAACTAAATAAATGATTAAAAATACTAAAACTATTAAGAAAAATCTGAAACTTTTTTGTAAAATACTTATTAACAATACAAAGCTAGGAAAATTACAAAAGATGTAAAAGCTTAATTTAATAAGCTGTAAATAAGCTAAAAAGTACGTATAAGCTTAAATGGAAAACAAGAGTTATATATTAAATTGTGCAAACCATAACCAGTCAAAGACCCAAGGGCAGTTGGTAGTGTGTGTGTGTGTGGTGAGCTGGGTGGCCAGGGTTCGAATCCCAGCACTTCCTTTTTGCAAACTATTTTATTTTTGGATTTTTCTTTTTGGAACTAATTAAGTATAATGAAATAAGCAGTTTTTCAAACTAGAACTTTTTACAAAAACAACTAATAAGCTCAGATTTGAGCTTATTATTTCAACAGTGGACAAGAATTTAAAATAGCACAAGGATTAAGCTAAATGTCTTATAAGCTACTTAATAAGCAAAAGGTTAACTGAGAACAAGCTAGATAAATGATAATAAGCTAGAATGGCAACTGAAAAAGCAAAATGATTAAGAAATAAGCACTGAATAAGCTTCAAATAAGCACAAGTTAGACTATTGCACATGACACTTTTTTTTTGAGTTACTAGGTACTTTTAAGCTAATATTTAAGAACTAAGATAAGCTAGGAAATGAAAAAGAACACTGCAACTAACAAGTTTATCAATTAAGCTTTCCAAAAAGCTAAAACTCTAACTGTGGTATCCACTAGAGAGCTTATGGTGAGCTTGAGAAAAAGCTGGTAAACCACTGAGTAAGGACTCAGTATATACTGAGTAGAATGGGACAAAATAAAAGTCACTTGCAGCCCTATCAAATAAGCTATAAAGTAAAATATTAAGCTTGGATCTTCAAGTCAGCTAGGTTAGCTTTCCAAAGAACCAAATTACACAAGTTATGGCTAACTAATAAGCTTTGTGTGAGCTTATCAAATTGGACTACTCAACTGTGCACATGGCACATTTTAAAACAGGTTGTCAAAGTAAGCTAAGAAATAAGCTATTAAATAAGCTAATGAGAAAATATAAAAAATACTAGGATAAAGCTGAGCAGTTGTATTTTACTATTCCAAAAGCTCAAAACATGAAACTCAAAGTTAAACCCTATAGAAATTAATCTATTTTATTCAAAAACGACCAAACTGAAATTTTGACTTTTTATAAAAACCAAATAAGTTGACTAAAATGAACTTTGAATCAATCCTAATCACTGATTATGATGTATTAAGGTGGATTAAGACTGATTTGATCAACAATAACAACTTATAATCATGAAAACAAGATCATGGATCATAAAAATCCAACAGTTAGTTAACAAGATGAGATCAAAGGTTATTTTGACTTTTACTCTAACAAGCACTGGATTTTATGGCTTCTTTGAGTTATTAGGACTAAGTGTGATATGAAACAACCAAGAACAAAGGCTTGAACAACCTTTAACACAGTTAACAAATCAAATCCAAACAACAATTTATGAGACTGTTTTGAACCTTTTAACACTAAAACAGATTTTCAAACCAAGAAAGCTATAAATTAACTTGTACTAACTATGTTTAGACAATATTAAACTAAAATTAAAAAGAATTAACCACTAATATTAAGAAATGCAAATTATGAGAAAATGGCTTACAAATGGTATCCAGCTGAAAACAGATAACAAGGACCAAGTATCCACCCTAATAGCTTACCACTAAGCTTCTAAACCCAAGCAATCCACAATCAACCCTGCTCCATCTTCTTGATCAGCTCTTTGCTCATTTTTTATTTTTAACTAACTTTTTTGGTATTTTTGGTGATTTTTTTGAGTTTTGAATCTAAACTGAGTTTTAAGGATTATAAATGCTTAGAAAAGCTTTATAAGAGCTTATGTGAGTTTTTTCAATCCTTAGCAATAACTAATAACAATAGTTGAGTATATTGAGAATTTGAACAAGGGAATTATGCATAAACTGAATTCGTACACAAGAACTGAAATTGAAACTGTAAATATGCTTTTATTACACTGAAATAAGATTACAAGATGTTTGAAAGCTTTGAAATGCACTGGAAATTTAAATTATATAAAAACGACATAAGCTAAATAAAATTACACTAGATAGGTCTTCACATTGCTTCAATCCTCCTTTATAAAGATCTTTTCAACTCTTGTCGACATCTCTGAACATATCCCACCTCATTCCAACCATTGGATTGGTCAAAATCATCATATTCGTCCATGTGTAAAATTGGCGGGAAAAAGTCTTGAGCAGGTTTTTAGCATTTAAAGAAGTTTGGGAGGATGTGGAGGTGGAGGGGAGTGGGTATACAGCTGGAAAGACAGGTGGAAAGGTGGAAAAGTGGTGGTAAAACCACTGGTTTTGGAATGCAGTTGAGGGTAAAGGAGATGAACAGTGTGACTGGTTTTGGGCGGGTTTGACTTTATTTGACCATTTGATATTAATAAGGCTGGCGGTTCAAAAATGGGGGGGTCACAGGTGTTGACAGGGGTCTATTGGGTTTTGGCTGGGCTTAATAATAAAAAGGGGTCCATTTGGTATTAATTAAGCATAAGGACCATTCTTGTAATTTTCTGTTTTATGAGGGACTGAACCTGTAATTTCTCCAAAGTTATCAAAAGGACCAAACTTGACAAACTATAATAGTACAAGGATAATATTTGATAATTTTCACTTTTTTAAATATTCAAGGACTATTTTTGACATTTTTCAAACTTGAGGGACCAAAGTTGTAATTTTGCAATTTTTAAACTTTGAAGGGTTTGTTTTAACAACTTTTGAATCCCATGGACCTTAAATGATATTTTACTTTATTTTGATTTACCAGGGACTAAATTTGACAACTTTTGAAACTTGGGGGACTAAAACTGCCAATTATGCAAACTTGATAAGTTTTTCATCTGATTTTGATATTTTTGCATTTAAAACACATAAAACACTTATTTGTGATATTTTCATCATTTTGATGCATTTCTGAGTGTTTTCAGATGTTTTTGCATTTTAAATGGTACAAAAATGATGAGTATTTAGACACTCATCAACCGGGCTTTTGACACCTCACAGAGAATAGTACCGGAATTAGCGGGAATTCGATTCCAAATATTTACAAGGCTACCGTTAAGTTAAAACTAAACCTAAATGGATCACAACCGATGATGATTTAGAAATTCAAGATTCAAAGGTGAGATCACTCTATGTAGCGACTTTCTTCTCAGCTTGTCCTTTTAAGGATGCTAGGTTTTCACCCTCGAGAATAGTATCGGAGCTTTCGGGATCTTTGAAATCAAGGATTTCCAAATTACCGTCAAATTTTTAGACAACTTTGACGAATACGAGTTCAACTTCCGATTTAAATTTAAGATAAAACAAGTTTCACACATTTATTCATAAGCAACATAATGCTTTTATTCACGCAACTCATATTTTTTCATTTTTCATTTTTTTTTCACTTTTTTCACTTTTTCATCATATATTTTTTTTTCGCCTTTTTTTTTTTTTTTTTTTTTTTTTTTTTTTTTTTTTTTTTTTGACTTTGAACTTTGAACTTGCAACTTTTGCATTATTCAAGCACTTTACGATACTTTCATTTTGCAACATTATTCAGATTTTAAGAAAGTATGCTTTCTCAGAAATTTAAATAAAAAGTTGAACTCGGACTCTAAATCAATTTTGCTTAAAAACTTTTTATTGTAACAATACGATTTGAATGTTCAAAATTTTGACAACGATCACGTATTTTAGTCCAATTAGTTAGCTTATGGGAGAAAAAGCCATAGATTACTTATATAAGCTCTAAAGAGAACCAACTACTCCACGCTTAGCATTTTCATTTGCACAACGCGTAAAACCTTAGCCTAATGTTAAGAGAGCAGCTAGATCAACACTCTAGCAGAGTCGGGATTCCCCTTGTTCTAGCCGAATCAAGACTAAACTACCATTAATACCAAAGCATCAACGAATTATTTTTGTGCAAAGCACTTCTTGTAAAATGTAAATACTTAACTTAAAACAAAAAAAAATTTAAAAATTTCGGTAAAAACGGGGGTGCTAGGGTACTAGAAGGTGCACATGTGATCAAAATTCGCTTAGAATTCCCCCCGCCCCCACACTTAGAATTGAATATTGCCCTCAATATTCAAAGTACCGGCCGTAGCCGAAACTATAGAACGGAAAAAGGTAATACTACTAGCCAAGTGTGGAAGCGAAATCTTTTTTCACAAAAAGGATTTTATAAAGATATCCCTAGATAATCGTTAGCAAAAAGATCGGATATTGGGCGGCTGGATTGAAAACAGGCGCATCAATCATCATGATCTACGGGAATCCTGAAAACAGAGAGCAAACACACAACAAGCAAACAACAGTGGGGGAAATACCCCCACACTTAGTGTTAGAAAATAGAAAGAAGTCAGAAACATGGGTGAACACCCATGAAATGCTACTGTTTTTGTTAACCGAGTCACTAGCTTGACTCGACCCCGAATTCATTGGTCCATGGGGGAGCAAGTGGAAGAGAAAATCTCCATCAGACTTTCATTCAAATGGTTTTGATAAACATTGAATGTGCTGAAAGTTCCACTCCGATGAGATATATCCGGCTTAGAAGAAAGAGAAATGTCGGGGTCAAAGATGGTATCTTCACTCCCGTAAGAGTTAAGATATGAAGAAGAAATGGGATAAGAAATAAGAGTGTCAAATATTTGACAACGGGTGGGTTGGGTGGGCAAAAGATTATCCACCACTTTAGAAGTCACAACATCCGTGTTGGACTTAAGAGATATCCGCGAGTGAGCTCCCTTGAAAGGTAAGATACCGGGTTTGAACACTTTGTCCTCGGAGAGGAATGAAACACAAGTATCAACCACGGTAAAATACTCAAGGGTAGATGTGTCACTCATGGATAAAGGAGGATGTGGAGAATTTTGCTCAAAAAGCTCGTCCTCAATTCCCGGAGGAAGAGGATCGATGTGAGCGAGTTCACCGGCGAATTCCTCATGAAAAGGTCTACTCCTTTCGGAAGGAGGAAGCAATTCAAATGTGAACGTCTCATACTCAGGAAGAGAAAGATGAAAAGTGGGAGTGACACTACTCTCCTTTTCAGTATGATCGTCATCAAAGCGGAATACTTCATATTCCGAAAGAGAATCATTGGATAAAGCTTCAAGTGTTTCGGGCTTTTCCAAGATAGAGTCACTATCCTCAATGGGGATAGGAGCTGAAGCTAATTTAGCACAAAATTATTCGATCTTGGAAATGAGGAGATTTACATTGAACAATTTTTTATGAAGTATCTCGTCCTCGATTTCCAGACCATCAAAATCTCTCACTTCCTCTGAGCTTACGAGCTCAGAAGGCATTTCCTCAACATACTCGATGTCTCCACATGATAAAGAGTCATCAAACGACGTATAATCATTTTCAGACTCAGAGATCATCTCAACAGAATCATTTGGGGTAGGAGGAGAAGAATCATCATCAACAGGCTCATCACACATCATATCAGAGACACCCTCGCACTCACTTGGGGTTGGGACAAGGTTCTCAGCACAAGACGATTCCGTTTCCAGAATAGTGCTAAGATGCTCGTCCCCCATACTCAGAGAGTTAACAGGCTCTTCGGGTGCGATTTCGGCTGACAAACTCTCATAATATTCCTTCATTTGAATAGAATCCTCATCATCCTCATCGTCAATGTAAGTCGTGAGCCATCGGGCACGTCTTGCAAGTGCTCGTTCTTCGATTCGTATTTCTTCAAGACATTTTTGAATCTTAGCGGCTCGTTCCTCTTCTTCAAGTAATTCTAGCATAGATTTTTCGTTGCGAGACGTTTGGTCTTCGGCAAGTTCTTCTAGCATACTTTTCTCACGAGGATGTTGATCAATGACCGGATATTGTTCAATGACGGGAAATTGTGGAGGTTGTAGATTGTCAAAACAAGGAGTGTTATAAAAAGGATCAGGTCCATAGTAATTTTGATTCCATGATTGACATTGGTAATCATAATGAGGACCCCCATAATTTGTACAATAAGGAATTTGAGGAGAGAAATTCTGAAATGATGGATCATTGAAATCTTGATAGTACGGTTGTGGTTCGTATGAATTCTGTAGAGGGTAGTTGAAATCGTTTTGAGGATAATTGAAGGAATTTGGATTAGAATCATAAGCGAATGAATTCTCGGCACAAATTGAACAAAATCCATCGGGGAGATAATTTCCACACCACTCGCCCATACATTTGAAACAACGAAAACCTTTAGGTAACACGCCTCCACAACCGTAGCAATAATCTTGATCGAAAGAAGATATCTCGGGCTCGGGAATAGGGATCGAGGGCTCAACAACATCACAGGTGGTAGGTAAAGCGGTATATCCCGGAGTTGAAATTTGACGAAGTTCATTTAAGCAATTTTGAATTATGTTCACGATTTCGTTTGAAAAAGGTTTCGAAGATTCCGGAGGTGGGACAAGTGGTGTGCTCTCAGAGCTAGCATTTTCCACTACTTCCGTTTTGGTCTCCGGTTCTTGCTCTTTTCTCTTAACCCTAACCGTAAATCGCGAAAGATTTTGATCAAATCTAGACGGTTTAGGATCAGAAACAATAGAACATATCTCGGGTTGAGGTGGTCGGTCGGAAAATCATCGAGAGAGTTTTTATTGGATAATTCGCACCAATAGCAATATTTCCTTGCACCAGCTCTTCCACACCGCTCACATATACAATCGTGATTGAGACAACAAAGCTGATCCTCTTCCATACGGCCCTTACAGTGAAAACAACGACGATAATCGATCGTTGCCATTAGAATTAAACTTATAGAGGGTTAAAGAAATAGAATCAAATGGTCGAGAGGATACGAAGGATAGAATTAAACGGCAAAAGAGGGTAAGAGGAATAGAATTATATGGATAAGAGGAATGAGAAGAATATTTTTGGATTTTTGAAAACGAGTGCACATGCACTATCAAAAACAACACATTCAATTAAAACAAGACCGAGGCAAAACACAGTGAACTTAAACCAATAATCACAAGCGTATTCACGCAAGTGACACAAAGGCAAGTTTTGAATCTTTTGTTCGGGAACTTATAATGATAACACTCAAGTTGAGAAGTGTTATATTGATTGTGTGTTCTATTTTATTTAAAACAACAAGAAAAATCTTTTTGTATTTTTATCTTTTACGTATATACAAAGAAAAGAAAATTTTTTTTGTATTTTGTGTTTTTGGAAAGCGAATAACTTCACGAGGAAGGATCTTCAAGTCACTAATCGTCAAACCATAACGATATTGTCGCAACACAACCTCCCTGGCAGCGGCGCCAAAATTTGATATGTAGTAATATATACCAAATATACGTGATACACGAGAATCAACGAATCGACCCTTTAGGAAAAAGGTCGACACGCAAAACCCGCGAATACTCGATAAATGATACCAGGAAAGTGATTACCCGGGTCATTTCCCAACGAGGAGTGAATTTAGGGTCACGTTTGAGGTTTGTTATAAAAATGCTTGAATTGTTCGGGATTTTTAGTTTTGGATTACGTTTTCTACAATTTAAGGAACGGGAAGGTAATTAAGGCAAGGGGAACAAAGTAAATAACAAATTAACTACTACTAAGCATAAGAAACAATAAAACGAATCTACTCTACGTCCTAGGGCATTAAAACTAAAAAACGCGAAAATCGGGAACACACCGAGCCTAAAAAGTGAAAACTTTGCAATTTAAGGCCTATGGGTGCAAAACCAATTTTCGTACATTCTAAACGACTAAAAAGAATTTTAGAAAAAAGCCGGGTGTTTTTTCGACTTTTAAATTATTTATTATGAATTAAAAAAGGAATTTAACTAGTTAAATTATAAAAAATACTAAAACGTTTTGGAAAATTCTGAAACTTTTTGTAAAAATACTAGATACTATGATAGGCTTAGGATAAATGAGCTGAGGTCTACAACTTATATGAATAAGCTGTTAAAAATTAAATAAGCAATATAGACTAAAGGTTGAAAAATGGGTTAAGTAAAAAAACAAGGTAAATTGCTACCAATAAAAGACGCTAGTGCAGATGGTAAGCTGACGGGCCTGTGGGGTATTGTTACTGGGCAGGAGGTCGTGGGTTCAATTCCCACCTCCTCCCTTTTTCACTTATTATTTTTTCCTTTTTGGAAACTAACTAATAGACTAAATAAGCATTTTTGACAGAAAGTTAAACTTGGAAAAAGCTGTAAACAGCTTAATAACAGCAGCAGCTCACAAGGAGCTTAAAAGTTTTTTGACTAAACAAATTTGAGCACACAAGCTTGCATAAGCTAATTTTATGGACTAATTAAGCTATGGACTACTTAAGCTATCCTAATTGAACTAAATTATACATAATAAAGCTAAACTAATGAGCTATAGGCTAGTGCAAAAACCAAATAAGCTACTGAGCTACTGGTACCAAACAGAAAAAGAGGGGCAAGTTTAAGCTAGTAAAAAGCAACCTAAAAGCTATTATAAAAAATCAAAAAAATGTGCACTAACTAGATTACCAACTAAATACTAAGTATGCCAAATTTCAGGATCTAATGGCTTAAAATGAAGAAATTAAAAATCAAAACCATAAGCTAATTGGGCACTTGGACTGTTATGACAGAACACAAAAAGGCATATGGGGGCAGTTTTGAGGGCATTAAAAGGATATCAAATAAGCTCAAAAGTGCAAGTTAAGTTAAAAAATACTGAGTTCATACATCTAACTACTTGTGCAACAAAAATTAAATTCTAATTCTAACTTTATCTAGCCTAAAATCTAAGCTAAAAAGGGTCTGTGAGACAGATTTGGAATATTGGAAAACTACTCTACTTGCTTTTTTGCAACTTAAAAATAATTGAGAATGCTTAAAATTGACTAAGGTAACACTTACTAAAACTATTAGGAAGACCCAACATGGGTCAAAAATGGTTTTTGACCCAATTTTTCAGCAAATCCAAACACTCTTTAAAAAACTGAAAGTGACTAAAAGAAACTGTTAAAGCTTGGGACTTAAAACAACTAACTTTGAGCCTTTACACACATCTCAGCTAAGCTTATAAAAGCTTATAAAAACAGTAAACCAACAAGGTACTCAAAATTAAAAGATGGCAGATTTAAGAACATGAACAAAAAATTTAGACTTCATAAATTTAAATGGAATTTAAAAACTGAATTTGCATTAACTTGAAATTAAAAATTACATGTAAATTTAAATGACAATGAAATTAAAAATGGAACTAGAATAAGAAATTCTAGACAAAGTTTTACAATAATCCTAAACTCCTATTTATACACTAAGCTTTGGAAATCTGTCTTCTTTCTCCTTTGTTGTCTTGTAGCTGTTGTGTTTTCATTGTGAGAGGAAGTGAGCTCTTGGCTTGCTTTGTGCTTCTTTGGATTCATCTCAGCCATTGATTTGGCTTGGACACAAAGGGAGTAAATCTGAGCCGTCCATCTTGAGAGCTCCAATGGGGGTGTGTTGGATTGCCAACATGGCAATAAGACCCATGTGAGTGTGGGGACTTGCATGGCTTGGGAATCAGTGGTGATAGTGAGATGTTGGGGAAGAAGACAAAGGTGAGAGGCTTTTGGTTTTGGCGGGCAAAGAAATTAAGCTGGGATTTCTGTTTTAGGTAAAATGGAGAAGAGGTTCAAGTGTTAAGTGAAGGGGTCAAGAAGGGATGGTAAGGTTTAAAAGGGTTTAAATTTATTTATGGTTTTTAAAAGTAAATAAAACTTTTGTATTTTTTGTATTTTTTTTTTTTTTTTTTTTTTTTTTTTTTTTTTAAAGAAAATAATATAAATCGGTTTTAATAAAAAGTTGTTGTAAATAAAAATGGATAGAAAAAAAATTTGTTTTAAGTGAAAAATGTTTTAAGGGTAAAATGGCAAATTGGGTTCGGGAAAAGGGTAGAAAGGTAATTTGGGTTTAGGGTTAGGTTTTCAGTCTGATTCCCAACCTCACACCCAAAAATGTCTCCCGGGCTCTGAAAATGCAGAAAATCATCTTCCGGTTCCGTCTGCAAAGCACTTTTTCCAATCCGAGCTCATTTCTGTCCGTTTTTGCCCTGTTTTCGATCCTTTGTACCTGAAACACATAAAAACACGTTCCAAGGATATCTGCTGTATAATTGGTTATATTTCCATGTTATTAGACGTTTTTGTGGGTTTTTTCGGGCTTAAAATGATGAGTAAAAGGCCACTCATCATCCCCCCACACTATCAATTGCTAACCCCTAGCAATCCGATCATATAAAGTAATGAAAGGATCAAGAATACCAAGAATACCCCGTTTCGACTTTTTATTATCTACTAGAAATTTAAACTTGAACGTAAATAAATAACATGCTTGATTTTCAAAACATGGCATCATGGAACGGGATTCACACAAAATGGGTGTCTCCGGGGAATTGTAATCGTCATTCTCTTTTTGATACTCTCAAACTAAGCTTAAACTTATTGCGCAAACGTTTTTGTAAAATGCTAACACTACTTATATCAATAATCTATGTAAGTCGAGACTGAACTTTCTACTCCCGCAATTTATACAATTTAAGTGAGTGTGCTCATTTTCAAAAGTTTGAACATTGAAATCGACATTTGTTATGGTTGTTATCCACTTAACTAAAGTACTAACTCACCGGAAACGACGAAAGTCTAAGGATCGAAGGATTCTTTTCCATGTAGCGGCTTTCTTCTCGGCACATCACAAAACATCAGTTTTAAGTGACCGGGCTTTTGACACCTCATAGAGAATAGTACCGGAATTAGCGGGAATTCGATTCCAAAGATTTACGAGGCTACCGTTAAGTTAAAACTAAACATAAATGGATCACAACCGACGATGATTTAGAAATTCAAGATTCAAAAGTGAGATCACTCTATGTAGCGACTTTCTTCTCAGCTTGTCCTTTTAAGGATGCTAGGTTTTCACCCTCGAGAATAGTATCGGAGCTTTCGGGATCTTTGAAATCAAGGATTTCCAAATTACCGTCAAATTTTTAGACAACTTTGACGAATACGAGTTCAACTTCCGATTTAAATTTAAGAAAAACAAGTTTCACACATTTATTCATAAGCAACATAATGCTTTTATTCACGCAACTCATATTTTTTCATTTTTCATTTTTTTTTTCACTTTTTTCACTTTTTCATAATATATATTTTTTTTCGCCATTTTTTTTTTTTTTTTTTTTTTTTTTTTTTTTTTTTTTTTTTGACTTTGAACTTTAAACTTGCAACTTTTGCAGTATTCAAGCACTTTACGATACTTTCATTTTGCAACATTATTCAGATTTTAAGAAAGTATGCTTTCTCGGAAATTTAAATAAAAAGTTGAACTCGGACTCTAAATCAATTTTGCTTAAAAACTTTTTATTGTAACAATACGATTTGAATGTTCAAAATTTTGACAACGAGCACGTATTTTAGTCCAATTAGTTAGCTTCTGGGAGAAAAAGCCATAGATTACTTATATAAGCTCTAAAGAGAACCAACTACTCCAAGCTTAGCATTTTCATTTGCACAACGCGTAAAACCTTAGCCTAATGTTAAGAGAGCAGCTAGATCAACACTCTAGCAGAGTCGGGATTCCCCTTGTTCTAGCCGAATCAAGACTAAACTACCATTAATACCAAAGCATCAACAAATTATTTTTGTGCAAAGCACTTCTTGTAAATGTAAATACTTAACTTAAAACAAAAAAAAATTTTAAAAATTTCGGTCAAAACGGGGGTGCTAGGGTACTAGAAGGTGCACATGTGATCAAAATTCGCTTAGAATTCCCCCCCCCCCCCCCCGCCCCCACACTTAGAATTGAATATTGCCCTTAATATTCAAAGTACCGGCCGTAGCCGAAACTATAGAACGGAAAAAGGTAATACTACTAGCCAAGTGTGGAAGCGAAATCTTTTTTCACAAAAAGGATTTTATAAAGATATCCCTAGATAATCGTTAGCAAAAAGATCGGATATTGGGCGGCTGGATTGAAAACAGGCGCATCAGTCATCATGATCTACGAGAATCCTGAAAACAGAGAGCAGACACACAACAAGCAAACAACAGTGGGGGAAATACCTCCACACTTAGTGTTAGAAAATAGAAAGAAGTCAGAAACATGGGTGAACACCCATGAAATGCTACTGTTTTTGTTAACCGAGTCGCTAGCTTGACTCGACCCCGAATTCATTGGTCCATGGGGGAGCAAGTGGAAGAGAAAATCTCCATCAGAATTTCATTCAAATGGTTTTGATAAACATTGAATGTGCTGAAAGTTCCACTCCGATGAGATATATCCGGCTTAGAAGAAAGAGAAATGTCGGGGTCAAAGATGGTATCTTCACTCCCCGTAAGAGTTAAGATATGAAGAAGAAATGGGATAAGAAATAAGAGTGTCAAATATTTGACAACGGGTGGGTTGGGTGGGCAAAAGTTTATCCACCACTTTAGAAGTCACAACATCCATGTTGGACTTAAGAGATATTCGCGAGTGAGCTCCCTTGAAAGGTAAGATACCGGGTTTGAACACTTTATCCTCGGAGAGGAATGAAAAACAAGTATCAACCACGGTAAAATCCTCAAGGGTAGATGTGTCACTCATGGATAAAGGAGGATGTGGAGAATTTTGCTCAAAAAGCTCGTCCTCAATTCCCGGAGGAAGAGGATCGATGTGAGCGAGTTTACCTGCGAATTCCTCATGAAAAGGTCTACTCCTTTCGGAAGGAGGAAGCAATTCAAATGTGAACGTCTCATACTCAGGAAGAGAAAGATGAAAAGTGGGAGTGCCACTACTCTCCTTTTCAGTATGATCGTCATCAAAGCAGAATACTTCATATTCAGAAAGAGAATCATTGGATAAAGCTTCAAGTGTTTCGGGATTTTCCAAGATAGAGTCACTATCCTCAATGGGGATAGGAGCTGAAGCTGATTTAGCACAAAATGATTTGATCTTGGAAATGAGGAGATTTACCTTGAACAATTTTTTATGAAGTATCTCGTCCTCGATTTCCAGACCATCAAAATCTCTCACTTCCTCTGAGCTTACGAGCTCAGAAGGCATTTCCTCAACATACTCGATGTCTCCACATGATAAAGAGTCATCAAACGACGTATAATCATTTTCAGACTCAGAGATCATCTCAACAGAATCATTTGGGGTAGGAGGAGAAGAATCATCATCAACAGGCTCATCACACATCATATCAGAGACACCCTCGCACTCACTTGGGGTTGGGACAAGGTTCTCAGCACAAGATGATTCTGTTTCCAGAATAGTGCTAAGATGCTCGTCCCCCATACTCAGAGAGTTAACAGGCTCTTCGGGTGCGATTTCGGCTGACAAACTCTCATAATATTCCTTCATTTGAATAGAATCCTCATCATCCTCATCGTCAATGTAAGTCGCGAGCCATCGGGCACGTCTTGCAAGTGCTCGTTCTTCGATTCGTATTTCTTCAAGACATTTTTGAATCTTAGCGGCTCGTTCCTCTTCTTCAAGTAATTCTAGCATAGATTTTTCGTTGCGAGACGTTTGGTCTTCGGCAAGTTCTTCTAGCATACTTTTCTCACGAGGATGTTGATCAATGACGGGATATTTTTCAATGACGAGAAATTGTGGAGGTTGTAAATTGTCAAAACAAGGAGTGTTATAATAAGGATCAGGTCCATAGTAATTTTGATTCCATGATTGACATTGGTAATCATAATAAGGACCCCCATAATTTGTACAATAAGGAATTTGAGGAGAGAAATTCTGAAATGATGGATCATTGAAATCGTGATAGTATGGTTGTGGTTCGTATGAATTCTGTAGAGGGTAGTTGAAATCGTTTTGAGGATAATTGAAGGAATTTGGATTAGAATCATAAGCGAATGAATTCTCGGCACAAATTGAACAAAATCCATCGGTGAGATAATTTCCACACCACTCGCACATACATTTGAAACAACGAAAACCTTTAGGTAACACGTCTCCACAACCGTAGCAATAATCTTGATCGAAAGAAGATATCTCGGGCTCAGGAATAGGGATCGAGGGCTCAACAACATCACAAGTGGTAGGTAAAGCGGTATATCCAGGAGTTGAAATTTGACGAAGTTCATTTAAGCAATTTTGAATTATGTTCACGATTTCGTTTGAAAAAGGTTTCGAAGATTCCGGAGGTGGGACAAGTGGTGTGCTCTCAGAGCTAGAAATTTCCACTACTTCCGTTTTGGACTCCGGTTCTTGCTCTTTTCTCTTAACCCTAACCGTAAATCGCGAAAGATTTTGATCAAATCTAGACGGTTTAGGATCAGAAACAATAGAACATATCTCGGGTTGAGGTGGTTGGTTGGAAAAACTTGGAGAATCATCGAGAGAGTTTTTATCGGATAATTCGCACCAATAGCAATATTTCCTTGCACCAGCTCTTCCACACCGCTCACATATACAATCGTGATTGAGACAATAAAATTGATCCTCTTCCATGCGGCCCTTACAGTGAAAACAACGACGATAATCGATCGTTGCCATGAGAATTAAACTTATAGAGGGTTAAAGAAATAGAATCAAATGGTCGAGAGGATACGAAGGATAGAATTAAATGGCAAAAGAGGGTAAGAGGAATAGAATTATACGGATAAGAGGAATGAGAAGAATATTTTTGGATTTTTTAAAACGAGTGCACATGCACTATCAAAAACAACACATTCAATTAAAACAAGACCGAGGCAAAGCACAGTGAACTTAAACCAATAATCACAAGCGTATTCACGCAAGTGACACAAAGGCAAGTTTTGAATCTTTTGTTCGGGAACTTATAATGATAACACTCAAGTTGAGAAGTGTTATATTGATTGTGTGTTCTATTTTATTTAAAACAACAAGAAAAATCTTTTTGTATTTTTATCTTTTACGTATATACAAAGAAAAGAAAAATATTTTTGTATTTTGGGTCTTTGGAAAGCGAATAACTTCACGAGGAAGGATCTTCAAGTCACTAATCGTCAAACCGTAACGATATTGTCGCAACACAACCTCACCGGCAGCGGCGCCAAAATTTGATATGTGGTAATATATACCAAATATAAGTAATACACGAGAATCAACGAATCGACCCTTTAGGAAAAAGGTCGACACGCAAAACCAGCGAATACTCGATAAATGATACCGGGCAAGTGATTACCCGGGTCATTTCCCAACGAGGAGTGAATTGACGGTCACGTTTGAGGTTTGTTATTAAAATGCTTGAATTGTTCGGGATTTTTAGTTTTGGATTACGTTTTCTACAATTTAAGGAACGGGAAGGTAATTAAGGCAAGGGGAACAAAGTAAATAACAAATTAACTACTACTAAGCATAAGAAACAATAAAACGAATCTACTCTATGTCCTAGGGCATTAAAACTAAAAAACGCAAAAATCAGGAACAAACCGAGCCTAAAAAGTGAAAACTTTGCAATTTAAGGCCTATGGGTGCAAAACCAATTTTCCTACATTCTAAACGACTAAAAATAATTTTAGGAAAAAGCCTGGTGTTTTTTCGACTTATAATTATTTATTATGAATTAAAAAACGGAATTTAACTAATTAAATTATAAAAAATACTAAAACGTTTTGGAAAATTCTGAAACTTTTTGTAAAAATACTAGATACTATGATAGGCTTAGGAAAAATGAGCTGAGGTCAACAGCTTATATGAATAAGCTGGTAAAAATTAAATATAGACTAAAGGTTGAAAAATGGGTTAAGTAAAAAAACAAGGTAAATTGCTACCAATAAAAGACGCTAGTGCAGATGGTAAGCTGACGGGCCTGTGGGGTATTGTTACTGGGCAGGAGGTCGTGGGTTCAATTCCCACCTCCTCCCTTTTTCACTTATTATTTTTTCCTTTTTGGAAACTAACTAATAGACTAAATAAGCA